>JAODAL010054537.1:0-24570 GCA_025379985.1 Phyllomedusa bahiana
ATAAAAAATGTTAAAAGATATGAAAAATAATCATAGAATACAAAATAAATAATACAAAATATGTTATTAACAAAATTAAAATAATAAAAAATACAAAAATATTTTTGTGTGTTTTTTTAACTATCTTTTTATATTAACTAGGGTGTGTATTCTTATTTTGAAATTTTAAAATATATATTTTATTTTTTTAATTTATAATTGCTAAAATAGCATTTATCTTATTTTCTAATTGTATTTATATATAAATAATATTATATCTTATAAATTACTTTATAATATTAATAATTATATAACTATAATATATATATTAATAATATAATATAATATAATATATTAATATAAATTATATATTTAAAATTATATATATATAAATAAATAATGAAAAAAAGTCTATTAGGACTGGCCCCCCACTTCAATTGATTGTAGGGAGTGCTAAATATATATTATATATATAAAAATTATATATTTTTTATAAATATATATATATTATATAAATATAAAATATATTAAAAAATTTTATGTTTTTATATATATAAAATTTATAAATTTTTTTTTCGCTAATTATTTTAAAAATTATTTAAAGACTTGTTTTATCTCTAAAATTCTCAGTCCTTTCCCACATTCCGCCCTCCGTACCCACAGATTATTCGGCTTCGTAGCCAGGAAACAAGGGAGCACGACCGACAACGTCTGCCACCTCTTTGCCGAGCTGGATCCCAACCAACCGGCCACTGCCATCGTCAACTTTGTGACCCGCGTGATGGTTAAAACAAAAAAATAAAGTTCCCCCCCCCCTCCCACATCCCTCCCCGGAAAACCGCCGATTTTTTGGGGAATTTAAAAACTTTAAGAGGCGGGGGCGAAAGTCAACGGGAAAAGGGAAGTGATGCGGGTTCCTGTGCTCCAAGTGAAGCAAAAGCAACAAACCAAAAAAAAAACACCCAACAATAATCAAAACAACAGTTGACGCAAATGAGGATTTGGCGGTAAAACCGATTTCCTATGAACAACAGAAGTCGCCGGCGTGACGGCTGCAATCTCATTGGCTCGTGGGTCAGCTCTCCTACAGCATCGTAACATAGAGGTGTTCATTTTAGTTGACAATACCATACTGCAGATACCTAACGCTATATACCGCTATATAAGTGCATATATCAGCCACGTAGCGTACACAGAGTTTATAACGAATAGTCTAAAAACCTTATTATAACGGGGCTATATTTTCTATGAATGCTTTGATTGTACAGAGCTGCCTCCATTTACTGGCTTTTTATAACAACAAATTGATGAACATCCGCGGAGTCGATGGCAGAAAACATTGGGGGAAAAATGCACTAAATTCTATGGGAATTTCATTGACAAGTCTGACACCTAATGGTGGGAATGAAGGCTATAGGAGAGACTATCCACCAAGTGGGCACCGTGCACAGGCCGAGGGGCTATCAACACAGATATTCCTCCTGAGATTAAGAGCTCCCTCTCATTTTACCCAAAAGATTCATTGTAGGAAATACCTTGGTAATACTGGAAAACTGAGAATACGGGGCCTGGGCAATGTGGAAACCCATTCACTTACTGAAAGAGATCATAGAGAGAGCATAACCCTACACAGAGAGAGCATAACCCTACATAGGGAGAGCATAACCCAACATATGGAGAGCAAAACCCTACATAGAGAGAGCAAAACCCTACATAGAGAGAGCATAACACTACATAGGGAGAGCATAACTACCTAACATAGGGAGAGCATAACCCAAAATAGAGAGAGCATAACCCTACATAGAGAGAGCATAACCCTACATAGAGAGAGCATAACCCTACATAGGGAGAGCATAACCCTACATAGGGAGAGCATAACCCTACATAGAGAGAGCATAACCCAACATAGGGAGAGCATAACCAAACATATTGAGAGCAAAACCCAACATAGGGAGAGCATAACCCTATATAGGGAGGGCATAACCCTACACTCTCAGTGATGTCATCAGTCTCTAGTTAGGGATAGGCTTCATTCTCAGTGATGACATCAGTAGTGAAGGGATAGGCTGCATTCTCTGTGACATCATCAGTCTCTTGTGAGGGGATAGGCTACATTCTCAGTGATGTCATCAGTCTCTAGTGAGGGGATAGGCTGCATTCTCAGTGATGACATCAGTAGTGAAGGGATAGGCTGCATTCTCCGTGACATCATCAGTCTCTTGGGAGGGGATAGGCTACATTCTCAGTGATGTCATCAGTCTCTTGTAAGGGGATGGGCTACATTCTCAGTGATGTCATCAGTCTATTGTAAGGGGATTGGCTACATTCTCAGTGATGTCATCAGTCTCTAGTGAGGGGTTAGGCTATTTTCCCATTATGTGGCTTTTGATGAAACAACTATTCATCTCTCTTGGGATAATCTAGAATTTGTAGCCTCCGTTACCCAGGATGCACCTGTCCATCGTGTCTTCTTCTAGTGGACACAGGGACCGGTGCTGTACTAACCCTTGGTATTTTATGCATTTATATATCTATAATTGTGCAATAAGCTATAGGACGTTACCTGCTCAGCACTGTAAAACCACAGAGGCCTCTGCTCACAGCAACCCAGACTACTACCTGCCATGATCATACCCCACCACTAGAGGGCACCTCTGCCCGCTGTACTACTGAACCTTCTGCCCCGGGGGCTCGCTCCGCTCATGGGTCAGGGGTTATTTTCAGCACATATTATCATGAAACAATTCCATAACACATGGAAGCGAAACCACAGCTGAGTAAAGAGGCCATGAGTGGAGCCAATTCATTTAAAGGGACAGTGCACAGAAATTGCATCCCATTGTGGCTCATTTTTTTAGGACCACTGTCACAGGAATTCATGGTCGTGTGATTCAGAATTGGCTTCACTCTGACTTTAGAGCCTGGTATTGCTGTATACATGCAGTCTGGTTGTATCAGGCGTAGTATGCTTACTATTTGTGTCATGGGCACATACAATACCCATAAGAGGTCTCAAATAAAGATTGTCTCATTTAGGGGCCTTTGAAGTTGAGATGAATTTGAAGCGGGGGTTCCCAATGCTAGAAAGGGTCTCCACTCTGGACAATAGAGAGGAGTCTGTTCTCTTCCTATGACCTCCATATGTACTAATAGGACAATTAGAAGAGGTGTTGTCCCTTTAAGTCCCCGATAGTATTCTAGAGTGGGCTCAGATCTACTAAAGTGCAACATGTTTTTATTATTTAGCCCCTTTTATAGTCCAATCATTTTGCTGTGTTGGGCCCATGGCACGTCTGTCAAAACCATAGCAATGCAAATCGGCATCACTGCAACTGATCTGCTGCACTGTCATAGGAGTCGATGGGAACAGGGGGCTTCACTATAAGGGGTGCAAGAATCAGCTCCACTGGTGGCGCCAATAATCAGCTCCACTTTTGGGCCCTAAGAGTTAACTCCATTGCTGGCCCCAAGAATGAATTCCACTGGTGGCCCCAAGAATCAGCCCCACTGATGGGCCCCAAGAATCAACTCCACTGGTGGCCACAAGAATCAACTCTACTGGTGTCCCCAAGAATCAGCTCCACTGATGGCCCCAAGAATCAACTCCACTGGTGGGCCCCAAGAATTAACTCCACTGGTGAAACCCATGAATCAGCTCCACTGGTGGCCCCAAGAATCAGCTCCACTGGTGGGCCCCAAGAATCAGCTCCACTGGTGGGCCCCATGAATCAGCTACACTTGTGGCCCCTAGAATCACCTCCACTAGTTGGCCCCCAAGAATCACCTCCACTGGTGGCCCCAAGAATCAACTCCACTGGTGGCCCCAAGAATCAGCTCCACTGATGGGCCCCAAGAATCAACTCCACTGGTGGCCCCAAGAATCAGCTCCACTGGTGGGCCCCAAGAATCAGCTCCACTGGTGGGCCCCAAGAATCAGCTACACTGGTGGCCCCAAGAATCACCTCCACTAGTAGGCCCCAAGAATCACTCCACTGGTGGCCCCAAGAATCACCTCCACTGGTGGGCCCAAGAGTCATCTCCACTGGTGGGCTCCAAGAATCATCTACACTGGTGGCACCAAGAATCATCTCCAATGGTGGTTCCAATAATCATCTCCACTGGTGGCCCCCAAGAATCATCTACACTGGTGGCCCCAAGAATCAGCTCCACTGGTGGGCCCCAAGAGTCGACTCCATTGGTGGCCCCAAGAATCAGCTCCACTGGTGGTCCCAAGAATCATCTCCACTGATGGCCCCAAGAATCAGCTCCACTGGTGGCCCCAAGAATCAGCTCCATTGGAGGCCCCAAGAATCAGCTCCACTAGTGGGCTCCAGGAATAATCTTCACTGGAGGCCCAAAGAATCAGCTCCACTGGAGGCCCCAAGAATCAACTCCACTCGTGGCCCCAAGAATCAACTCCACTGGAGGCCCCAAGAATCAGCTCCACTAGTGGGCTCCAGGAATAATCTCCACTAGTGGCCCCAAGAATCACCTCCACTGGTGGCCCCAAGAATCAACTCCACTGGTGGGCCCCAAGAATCACCTCCACTGGTGGGCCCCAAGAATCACCTCCACTGGTGGTCCCCAAGAATCATCTCCACTGGTGGCCCCAAGAATCATCTCCACTGGTGGCCCCAAGAATCAACTCCACTGGTGGCCCCAAGAATCATCTCCACTGGTGGATCCCAAGAATCATCTCCACTGGTGGCCCCAAGAATCACCTCCACTGGTGGGCCCCAAGGATCATCTCCACTGGTGGCCCCAAGAATCATCTCCACTGGTGGCCCCAAGAATCACCTCCACTGGTGGGCTCCAAGGATCATCTCCACTGGTGGCCTCAAGAATCACCTCCACTGGTGGGCCCCAAGAATCATCTCCACTGGTGGAACCCAAGAATCAACTCCACTGGTGACCCCAAGAATCACCTCCACTGGTGGGCCCAAGCATCAACTCTAATGGGGGGCCCCAAGAATCAATTTTATTGCTGGGCCTGAAGAATCAGCTCAGGCACCCAGTCCGACACTGGCCGAGCCCTAAACCAACGCCCCTGGGGTGTAGCGAATACTCAGAGAATCTGATTTATGTAAAATTTATTTTTTTAATAGAAAAATATATAATAGAAATCTATAGAGCTGCGTCCATAGCCTTATAGTGAATAGTGCAATATACAGTGTATAAAGTGTCTGTACGATTTTCAGTTTGCACTTTAGTAGATCTACCCTTTGACGTCGCTATAACATACAGACCCCGTCAGGATTCTTTACGTTACAGCCTTGTACAATCTGTCAATCGTTTCCTGAGCTATTACTCCAGTGTTCAATTCTCCACGAAGGGATTTTCTGTCTGATACTACAAGTACCAGCATGACCCCAGTCTTTATGTTTCCCTAAAAAAACCTGGCACCCATGCCTATTTAGACTTAAACACTTTAATGGGTGCAGCTTGGGCATCTGTTACTGCCCTGTGTGCCCCGGTGTTATGCACTGACCCTATCGAGCCCCTCATGGGGTAGCTGAGCACCTTGGGCGACGTCTCATAACTCATCAGTATTTTCCGCTTTGTGTGTAGAAAGTCTTTGTATGTGAGAGGGATTGGGGGTACGGCTGTATTGGGGGAGGCGTGCGGTGTGTATTTTTGTTTTGGGTGCGTATACAAGAACATTGAGGTTCTTGACGGTGTGATGTGAGGACGGCACCTTTGTTGACCCTGACACCTTCTTCCCATCCCCCTGCTTGTTAGGACTAATCCCATTCAGTGCCTTACAAGTGTAGCGGTCAGGGCGTGAAATGCGTAAGGTCCCAGCGGGGCCCCTGGATCCTAGGGGTGGGGGAGGAAGCAGGCGTTAGTACTAAGTGCCTGGCAAACACCCTATGTGCCACCCCTCCGGCTGCCCGGATCACCGCAGCAGAAGGGTGTTGAGTGAGAAAGAGTTCATGCAGTGTCTAGAAGGTCGCTGGTTCATGTGTTACTTATGAGAAGATAACCTGCGTTTTGTAGCGAGCTTTGCTTTTCCATTCTGTATTCCAGGTGGCAATGATACAGAAGCATGATGATTTCCTATTGCAGTATACAGGCCTGGACAATGGGGCATGAGCTTTACAAAAAAGAAGAATATTCTCAGCTGTTTGCTCTCTTGCCTGAATTTGTGTAAAAAAAATATATATATTTTTCACCCATTTCTGCCCACCAGGGGGCTCCATGCACACGTGGAGTTTCCAACGTTCATCCCTTTTGTTTCCCTTCAGAAGACTTAAATTTATTGGGTTTAGTCATATTTACAACTGGTAAATGGAAGTCTTGTGATGGTGGGCGCCATCTTTAAGGCTGGTATCAGAGCCTGTACCCCAAGGTCCTGTGCGATCCATTACTCCCATTCAATGACCATTGAAGATGACAGTTACAGATCAGTAGTGGTTTTATGCCTTTTATATCGAAAGCCGTGATAGTAGTCTGAATATTTGGTTTGGGAAAACCTATGTCAAGACTTAAAGGGGTTTTCTCATCAGTTTTTTTTTCAGAGCCTTCTCTTTACAGTTATCATCAGCCTTTTGTTTCCTGTTAAGTCTATGGGCAGTTCTATAGCTTCAGATTCCCAATTCCTGTTCAGGCTGTGGATAGTTCTACAGCTTCAGGCTCCCACTTCCTGTTCAGGCTGTGGGCGGTTCTACAGCTTTAGGCTCCCACTTCCTGTTCAGGCTGTGGGTGGTTCTACAGCTTCAGGTTCCCACTTCCTATTCAGGCTGTGGGCAATCCTACAACTTCACGCTCCCACTTCCTGGTCAGGATGTGGGTAGTTCTACAGCTTCAGTCTCTCACTTCCTGGTCAGGATGTGGGTAGTTCTACAGCTTCAGTCTCTCACTTCCTGTTCAGGCTGTGGGTGGTTCTACAGCTTCAATCTCTCACTTCCTGTTCAGGCTGTGCGTGCTTCTATAGCAGTGATTGCCATATCAGTTCTGCTATTCCTAGCCGAGGCTGTTAGAGGGACATAGGTGATAGAGAGGTTTTAACAGCAGAGCAAAAAGCTGCAGAGCTGTAAATGGTTAAAGTTTGCCAGTAAGAAACATAAACAAGTTCCTGTGCTGTTAATAAGACACAGCAGGGAGAAACGTCACCATCCCAGCCACTGCTAGAGTAGAGAAAGGTGGTCGGTTACCTAGAAAGCTTGTGTACACAAGCAGGAGATAACTGCTCTGGAAGGAAGCAAAATCAGAACAGCAATGTATTTGGTAATAGTCTTTCTTTACATCTGCCTTCATACTAAAAGTTAACTAATCTGGTGAGAAAACCCCTTTAAGGATAGGACGGGTTGGCTGCTTGACCATTGAAGGAGTCTATATTCCGGAGACCATATTCGTGGAGGGTTCTTTGACGTTCCCGTTCTTTATCAGCCTTGATACCAGGATGTTTATGGTCTCTGCTGCCTATTGTCTATGGGGCATTGTCCTACCCACTGCTTCTTCAATGCCCATGAATGCGAACCCTGCGGACCTGGCTTTTTTATTTATTTTTTCTCTATGTAATGAAATGAGCAAGACAAGAATGAATCGCATATAGACTCACGTGTCCAAGCTATACAATGTGACCGCACTTCTCTTATTCACGCATGTGATCTCACACACATGGAGGACAGAGTAGTTTTATTTCTATGGGGAGGGGGTGGGGCGGTTGGAGTCACACACACACGCATGCCACCGATGAGCCGCCACCGGAGGGGTCTGGAGCGGTTCAGGTCTCCTTCCGGTCACGGCCATGTCGCCTTGCAGGGTGTATTGCTTGCTCTACACTGGACACACAAAGCCTTTAATGTATGAACTAATAACCAAAGACACATTGTTACCGAGAAGATGTGTTGCCTGATCTTGCCTTAACAGAGCACTTTTCTGGAGATGTGGTATCTAATGGGGCTTCTTCATCCCTTGACCAAGTCATGGTCTTCTCACAATTGTAGAATATTTCACAACGCCTTAGAGCCAACTAACTGAGAAGTAACTAAACCAACAATGACCGAGGGACATCAACGTTGACCATTGGGATCCAGTGAACGAAACTGATACATTTGTATCCAAGTCTCAATGTTCAGTAGAGCGTCACTGAAATCAATGGCGCTCTATCGAAGGACTTGGGCTGGAGGTTCCTAGGCTTCCAGATGTTCTACAGTGGTTTGAGGTCCTGTGAAGAGTACCTGGTCCTCTTAGATGGGGAAGTTGTTGGTGTACAAACTTATGGACCCTCAAAATGTCATTGATGGGCATGTCAGAAGAGGAATTTTGGTAGAATTCTCCTTTGAAGGGGTGTTCCCACCATAGACTTGGATGGCTATAGATAGATAGAGTCTGAGATCTTGTGAACGGGAGAAAGTATCAAGTCATTACAGAGAGGCGGTTGCACAACTTTCTATTCTGTTCTATGGGAGTTCCTAGAACAGGGGAGCGCTGTGATCTTCATTCTGTTCTATGGGAGTTCCCAGTACAGAGGAGTGCTGTGTTCTCTATTCTGTTCTATGGGGGATCCCGGTACAGGGGAGCACCGTGTTCTCCATTCTGTTCTATGGGAGTTCCCAGTACAGGGGAGCGCTGTGTTCTCCATTCAGTTCTATGGGAATTCTCAGTACAGAGAAGCACTGTGTTCTCCATTCTGTTCTATGGAAGTTCCCAGTACAGGGGAGTGCTGTGCTCTCCATTCTGTTCTGTGGGAGTTCCCAGTACAGGGAGATGTTTTGTTCTCCATTCTGTTCTATGGGATTTCCCAGTACAGGGGAGCGCTATGTTCTCCATTCTCTCCTATGGGAGCTCCCAGTGCAGGGGAATAAAATGTTCAGACATACTCATAACTTACATAGAACATTATGGAGGGTCGTGCACAAGTGTGACTGAATCTCCCTTCTGAGCCGATACTTTCGGGGGCCTATTCCCAAGATAGGTGCAAGTCCCAGAGGTGATCAGACTTTGATGGTGAGGACATCCCTTTAAATGATGACTTGTTTGAAAGAGACCCATTACCCCTGTGCCTCATTTTCATATTTGCAGATCCGAGCAGAAGAATGAAGGATAATTTTTCGTTTGAGATGGATTTTCTTTTTCTCATATCCTAGGAGGTTACATCAACCTCAATATGGCTCATCCTATAGGGCTTGTTCTCCTAGGGGGTTGGTCCAAAAACGAATGTATGGTCATCATCAGCTCCTCCAGTTTCCTTGAGGTCTCGGGGAAAACAACTGGGATTGTGTTAAATATTTCATATTTTATCTATTGCAATAAACCCTCATAGAGGTTGAGGGTCACCAAAACTGGTGGAGATGGCCTATGTTGAGTCATGTAAAAAAAAAAAGTGTCCTAGAAATAACAGTACTGAAAAACCCGACTAGTATTCCACATCTCACTTTTTCACTCAAATATGCTGCAAGAAACCTTTCTTCTTCTCTACGGTCCTTTAATTCTTTCTATCCTTCATCATTACCGTTCGGTCATGAAAGCTTCGGTTGGTGGAGGAGACGGCTCGTCCTCTCCTCGACCGATCGGCTCGGTCTCCACTCTGCTTTGCAAAGACCTTTTGTTGCCACCACAAAAAAAAGAGACGCCTGCCCAATTGGACAAGAAGCGCCTCGGTGGAGGCGGGGTTCCCCAGGGTCTCTTTAACCTGCTTATTTTATATATTTTGCATCACAACCTATCAACCAAGCAATCAGTAACCAAACCAATGAAAATGGAAAAAAAAAAAAAAAATGTATAAAAATTTCAAAAACAAATAAAATAATAAAAAAAGGAATAGAATCCCCCCTCTCTGTATTTATATAGATGGAAATATACTTTATATTTTGTATCCATGTGCGATAATGTTATCACTTGTATAAATGTATGTGCCTTTTCTTTTTTTTTTTGCTGACGTTAAATATAAATTTAGGAGTTCTGCTTTCACTTTTCTGTTTGTACAGACGACTGTAATTCTTTTCAGATTATTGTATGGCTTTGTCAGTGATAACATCATATAAAATATACCTTTGCTTGAAAGGTCAGTGTGTGCGTCTTTGATTTCCCATTGATTTTAGGATGTTACTTATTTTCACAGTAAACGTTCTACCCCATAAGGGAGGATAGGATATGGGAAGCTGGAACATTAAATAATAAACATTTTCACCATTCATCAGTATTAAACATTCTGCACCATTTTTGTTTTAGCTGCTCCCTTAGTGATCCATACTGCACAGCTCGTCTCAAGGGGATACGACCAGTGATGAGAGCTCCTCAGTCCAGGCCGCACATGCTCAGGCATCACCTCTCCTCTCAGGCAGCTACTGTCAGACTAGTCCCTGCTTAGTAATCACACACACTCACTGCTGAGCGAGTGTTCAACCCCAGGTGCTGTCATTCTACTCCTGTCCTCTGTACTCCTTAGTAATCACACACACTCACTGCTGAGCGAATGTTCAACCCCAGGTGCTGTCATTCTACTCCTGTCCTCTGTACTCCTTAGTAATCACATACACTCACTGCTGAGCGAGTGTTCAACCCCAGGTGCTGTCATTCTACTCCTGTCCTCTGTACTCCTTAGTAATCACACACACTCACTGCTGAGCGAGTGTTCAACCCCAGGTGCTGTCATTCTACCCCTGTCCTCTGTACTCCTTAGTAATCACACATACTCACTGCTGAATGAGTGTTCAACCCCAGGTGCTGTCATTCTACTCCCGTCCTCTGTACTCCTTAGTAATCACACACTCACTGCTGAGCGAGTGTTCAACCCCAGGTGCTGTCATTCTACTCCCGTCCTCTGTACTCCTTAGTAATCACACACACTCACTGATGGGGAGTGTTCACCCCAGGTGCTGTCATTCTACTCCCGTCCTCTGTACTCCTTAGTAATCACACACACTCACTGCTGAGCGAGTGTCCAACCCTAGGTGCTGTCATTCTACTCCATCCTCTGTACTCCTTAGTAATCACATTCACTGCTGAGTGAGTGTTCAACCCCAGGTGCTGTCATTCTACCCCTTCCCCTGTTCTCCTTCGTAATCACACACACTCACTGCTGAACGAGTGTTCAACCCCAGGTGCTGTCATTCTACTCCTGTCCTCTGTACTCCTTAGTAATCACACACACTCACTGTGAGGGTGTGTTCACCCCAGGTGCTGTCATTTTACTCCTGTCCTCTCTACTCCTATGGGTATGTTCACACGGCTTTCTTTGGCGCTAATTTCGTCACGTATGTCACCGTGTATTGCGCTTTATATGCGGCAAAATGCGCGCCGCAATTACGGTAATCCATAGCTCTCAGAGAAGGCTATGGGTTACGCCCCCCTCCTCCCCCCACACGTACAATACGATCGTATCGTACGCCGGGGGAGAAAAGTGACATGTCAATTGTTAGCCAGCACCTGGACGCCCCACCCCCCGTACTTTGGATCAGCGTGTCATTCCAAAACACTCGGCGTATTGTGGTGCGTACTATAAGCGCCGCAATACACCGTGTGGACATACCCTTAATAATCACACACACTCACTGCTGAGCGAGTGTTCAACCCCAAGTGCTGTCATTCTACTCCCGTCCTCCGTACTGCTTAGTAATCACACACACTGACTGCTGAATGAGTGTTCAAGCCCAGGTGCTGTCATTCTACTATAATGATCTGTACTCCTTAGTAATCAAACACACTCACTGCTGATGAAGTGTTCACCCCAGGTGCGGTCATTTTACTCCTGTCCTCTCTACTCCTTAATAATCACACACACTCACTGCTGAGCGAGTGTTCACCCTAGGTGCTTTCATTTCACTCCTGTCCTCTGTACTGCTTAGTAATCACACGCAATCACTGCTGAGCGAATGATCAATAATAGGTGCTATCATTCTACTCCCGTCCTCTACACTAATTAGTAAAATACATAAATAAAAATAAAAAAGACACCTCAACCAGGTATGTGCATTGAGAAAAAAAATCCTCATGTTTGGTTCCTGCAGGGATTTGAACCTAGGACCCCTATGTTTGAAGGCAGAAGCTCTAACCGCTAGCTACTTTGTAACTACTCACAGCTCTTTACATAAACAGAGCTGTGTTTGACTAGAGTGAGCACACTGTGGGGAAAGGTATGGTGATGTCAGCCTGCTGGGTCACATAATATGGAGTTCAAACAAATCACCCCCAAGGGGCCGGCCTTTTAGACACTGGGTGGAACTGGTAAAAGGTATAATGACTGTGGCAGCTCCCTTTTTAAGGGGAAACATTCAATGTAGCTTTTAGCAAAACAGGGGGTGGCCAAAAGGCCTATCAGAGAGAGGGAACGGTCTGTAGCTATAAAGCCATGCTGGCAGCCTATTAGGAGAGAGGAAAAAGGTCTGTAGCTATAGCAACCAGTGCTGGCAGCCTATCAGGAGAGAGGGAACAGGTCTGTAGCTATAGCAAGCAGTGCTGGCAGCCTATTAGGAGAGATGGAACAGGTCTGTAGCTATAGCAACCAGTGCTGGCAGCCTATCAGGAGAGATTGAACAGGTCTGTAGCTATAGTGGCAAGTGCTGGCAGCCTATCAGGAGAGATCAAACCGGTCTGTAGCTATAGCGACCTCAGGAGCTGATGCAGCCCATACAAGAGGGGATATCTAGGAATAGGTAGGACACTGGTAATGGACACATATTACAAAGTGACTTGTTTTTGCAAGATCTTTAATATAAAATGCAGCGATCCCTGTAGTGAGACAACCCCTTTAACAGAGCCCTATAGTAATTGGTACACCATACTGAGAGCACTCTAATTATCACTATAAAATATAGACAGCAATCTAATGACCTCTATACAATGCAGAGAGCAGTCTAATGGTCATAAAACATGCTTGGCACTCTGATGACCTTTTTTGCAACACAGAGAGCATTCTTCAAATCACAAGTTATACACGACGGCACTCTAATAATGTCTATACAATACAGAGCGCAGGCTAATGATTTATAATAATACACAGTATTCTAATGACCTCGACGCAATATAGAAAGCAACGTTATCATAATGAAATATACACGACTCACAAAAAGTTAGGAGCATGCGGTTTTTGGTTGTAATTTCAGGATGAACATAAAAATGCATTAAATGCCCCGCTCTCTCCCCTTTAGATGCTCTCGTCCAGCTGTTTAATGTTTCAGGACTTTTTGCCCAACTTGCTGATCTCTAACAAGGAGCTTAATGGCAAAATTCCCAACAGGTTTTTGATCCCTGAATCACCCAATATATTTAGGGGAGCAATGTGAATTGGGATTTAAACCGTCCTCCTCATTGTATTGTTCACATTGTGACATCATGAGACCAAGAAAACACTTTACAATTGATCAGCAGGATCTCATCATTGGGAAGCTTCAAACAGGACGCTCTCAGACGGACGTGGCCACTGAGCTTAGAGTCAAAGAGTATCATCAGCAGGTTGTATCAGAGAGACAGAGAGACTGGAAGAGTCACAGAAAGGCAAAGAAGTGGACGTCCTTTGGCTCCATCACACACTGATGAGCGCTTCATTGTAACCAATGCCTTGCGAAGCCGGATGATGATGCCGCACAACTCCAGGCACGTTTAAGGGAGGTGAGAGGCGCCAAGGGCCACATGTATGAAAACTGAGAAGGGTGCTCTGATTGGTTGCCATGGACAACAAAGTGAATTTTAGACCTAGACAGTTTTCATACATGTGGCCCCAAGTGTCACGTCAGACCATTCATAACCATTTACATGAGGGTGGTCTGTTTGCTAGATGACCGGCAAGGGGACCTGACCAGTACCAGACCTGGCTTCTGCATAGCGCTCTCCTTGACCTCTCCAGCATCGTTGGCGGCCATCATTTCTACTCAGAGTGAATTGATTTTCAGCAATGAACAGGAATGATCATGCCTGTGCCTGGTGCTTTGCTCAGATGCCCTTGCCGGTCGTCTAGCACACGGATGTAAAAAGCTGTAATTACACCCAACATTCTTATTACAGATACATAATATCTGTCTTGGCTACAGACTTCTGTCTTGGCTACAGACTCTATGCTAGGGATGGGCTGCACCTAAATGGGGAGGGTGCAGCTGTATTGGGGGAAAAAAATGGCCAGGAAGGTGGAGGAATATTTAAACTAGGGACTGGGGGAGGGTAACTCCAAAGATAGCGTGCAAGATAGTGGGAAAATAGAGAGCTGGGAATTAGGAAAAAAACAGGGGGTGGAGTGGGGGAGGGGGTGTAGCAATAGATAAAAAGATCAGGGAGAAAGGAATAAAAACTGAAAAATCTATAAATTGGGATGCTGACCAATGCCAGGAGGGCTGACCAACAAAATTAAATTTAACTAGAAGTATTAATAGCTGAAAAAAAAATATGACATAGTTTGGGGGTAACTGAGACATGGCTGGACGAGAGCTACGACTGGGCGGTTAACTTGCAGGGGTTACAGGGTTATTTAGAAGGGATTGTAAGACCGGAAAAGGGGGAGGTGTCTGTCTCTATGTAAAATCCTGTCTGAAGCCAACACTGTGGGAAGATATAGGTACAGGTAATGAACATGTGGAATCATTATGGGTAAATATACATGGGGGTAACAATAACAATTTATAATACTAATAGGGGTCTGCTATAGCCCCCAAATATACCAGAACCCATGGAAGATGTACTCCTCAGGCAAATAGATGAGGCGGCAAATCAGAATGAGGTTATTATTATGGGCGACTTTAACTATCCAGACATCAATTGGGAATTCTGAAGCTTGTAGCTCTCATAAAGGAAAAGGTTTTTGTCAATACTAATGATAATTACCTTTGCCAAATTGTTCAGGAACCGACTAGAGGAAAGGCCCTGCTAGACCTAAAATTAACAAATAGACCTGACAGAGTAACAAAGGTTCAGGTTTGAGGGGCACCTAGGAATAGTGACCATAATAAAATAAATTTCCGTTTATCCTTCATAGAGTTTTTTGTCAAGGAGCCAAAAAAACATTGAATTTTTAGGAAGGCTAATTTTATTCTGCTTAGGGAGGCCCTAAACCGTATTGACTGGGAAAATTGTGTTTAAATATGGCAGAACTAATAATAAATGGGATATTTTTAAAAACATCCTAGGCTACCACTGTGAGAGGTACATACCTTAGGGTAATAAAAAAATTAGAAACAGGAAAAACCCAATGTGGATCAACGGGGATGTAAAAGGGGCAATAAAAAACAAAAAGAAAGTGTTTCACCTACTAAAACAGGAGGGCAGTGGAAGAGGCACTAAGAAGCTATAGGGAAAAAAATAAAGTGTGTAAATAAGGATAAAGGAAGCAAAGCTGGAGACGGAAAGACTTTATTGCTATAGAAAGTAAAAACTAACCCCAAAATATTTTTTAACTATAAAAATAAAAAAAAGATTGTGGGGGGGGTCGTTTGCCGACAATGCTCTCAACCAGTTTGTCCCGGTCCCTCCAAATCCGATCGGGGGAAACACGAATCAGCCGATAGAAACTGAGCCCAGACACAGAGTTCTGGTTCAAATCTCATTCATGTTCCAAGTAATTCTACCACAATACAATGCGTTACACACATATTTATATGATCAGTGGGGGCGAGAGGAACAGACGTATGTCCATATTTAGGCAGCTTCTGAGTAGATTTCATTGGTCCACGTTGCCTCTGAGTAAAAAGTCTCTGGGATTGCATCAGCCGAAACTCAGTTAATTTCCAGTAAAACGAAACTTGAGTCTTTTCTTCAGAAAAGGGAACTTATAACAGGATGTTACATCCGGGGCCGCGGTCATCTTAAGTGCTTCATATTGTGCTGTATCATTCTTGACAAAATAGATTCCACTTTAGCTGAGATGTCTTTTAAGGAGAAAAGCTTGGGATTTCACAATTAATGTGCTTTGCAGTGTTAGTTCAAACCTCTTAACCCTCACAATCCCCCCTAAAGACCAAGATTTTCTCCTCTGTCCCTGCCAACTGCACTGGGTCTAGGATGGTCCTGTACCTTTGGAAACTGCTCACACTGGGGGAGAGGGGTATTGGGATTTCTTCAGAAGGCTCGTGAGGAAACCCCCCTAGTGGGTGAATTCAACACGCAACTTCCAGTGACCTACCTAACAGTGTGAGGTTTTCCCCTTGATCTGTCCCTTTAAATCAGAGAGTTGACTCTTGGTTCGTACTTATGGGGGTCTTGGTAGGAGGGGATGTCAGCAATACCACCTACATCACCACACATCAGAGGCTCCTGTTCATGCATAAGGAAGGCTCCTGAGGTGGTTCCTCCCGCAGCTATCCTGGCCAATAGGTTTTTGTAGAGGGGCACGCAACAGCACAGCACAAACAGCAACACCACTAGTATGACCAGTAGTATTACCCCTATTTGCTGTAACCAGCGTTTCCAGCCTCCAGTCCAATCAGTCAGCCACGGGCCCAAGAATACCCCACTCCTAGTTCCCCTTTAAGTTCCTTGGACTAGTTCTTTATCTACTAGAGCGATGGTACTTTCCATTCACTCCATGTTGTCGGGTAAAATAGGTAAAACCCACTCTTCTCTTATCACTCGCAAACCTCCTTTTCACTTAGCACCTTGTCAATGGCTAAACGGTCTGAAAATTTCATTCTTGGTATTGGGGCCTAAGTCTTTATTGAATAAAACCCCAATCTTGCTGTAATTAACAAAACCTCTTTTATTATAGTAAAATAATTAATCCAGTCACATTTATTGATTTGCATTGGGGAATAAGGGAAGCGAAAAGCCTGCAGCAATCTGATTCCTGGCGCTTTGAACTGGTCCTGGGACCCCCTGGGCACCCCAATCGAACTATATACACATTGGGATCTTCCCCGGGGAATTATTGGAAGTGCTCGCCCTCTCCCTGTTTGGGGTCCTTCAAGGTGAGGGGGGATTCAGGATAACCCTTGAAGGGCATGGAAAAGCTTGTTAATGTGCCTGCCCCTTTCCCGGGGTAGCTGCAACTACTTCCAGTTTCCCCATCCCCCAAACCAAACCAGAAGACATCCAGGAGGGTTCCAGTGGATTACCAGATTCCCGGGTAGTTGACGGGCCCAAAAATTCGGCTGAAAAGGGACCCCCAAAGATGTACCCCCGTCCATAGAATTGGGGGGAGAAACAAGTTTAGTTCCCAGGGTAAACCAACACTTCTCCAGGGGGCATCACTTAGGGTTTGAAACTTACTAGAGGGATTAGGTTCTAACTCCAGAACATTTTGCTTATTCAATAAACTAATATACACATTCTGCATTGTCGCTGTGAACTTGGTGGTAGGGGTGAGTTTCCAAGTGGGGGTTGGCCCCGGGGGCACAGGGGCCAAACACCCAAACTGTTAAATTATGGGCCCTTACCGTGTATTTAACCCACTCTAGCCACAAATTTTTCCGAGGGGAAACTTGAGTTTCGATAGAAAATACATCTTCCCACTGTATATTCGGGATTGGGACTATTCCTTCTACAGCTTTCTGGAGATTGACCTTTCCATTTGGGGCTATGATGGGTGTGGCCTTGGTGGGTCTGTTCTTGATATTTTTCAATTCAATAAGTCCTAACGTTGGATTTATAAAATTAGTATATGCCCCTAAGACATATTTACCCATATCTGCTGTCGAGGGACTTTCAATATTCAAAAAGAGAGAAAAGCATCTCCTAGAAAAACAACCGTTACCCCATTGTTGAGTGGGGCCCCTTGTCAAAGTCATCCGTATTTAACAAGGATATCCTTCTAAAATCCTACGATCTATGGCCTCCCTTGGTTTTATATCCCCAGTCCTTAAACCGTGTTTCCACACCCCCCCATCAGACAATACTAACAATTTTCTTTTCCCAAGGACGGGCCAAACAAATAGAATTGTCCCCGATTGAAGACCTCATGGTCGTATCGGGTTCCCCACCGACAAACTGTATCCTGAGAAACAATGTCACAATAATCAAATGAAAAGGTTTGCACACTTTGGGTGGTGTCCAGCCAGAAGGTCACTACAGCATTTGCTATAGGTAAAACAAATAAAAGGATATACACAATCATTTTGTCACTGGGTCCCTTTTTACAATAAGCATGAACCCACGTGGGGCTTTCCCTCCAATTTCATTTCCCGGGGGGGGTAATCAGGATAACAGTAAATGGGCCTTCAAATCTGGGCTCCAGGCAATTCCTCCTTATATGCCTCTTTATGTACACTCGGTCTCCTGGTTTGAAATCATGCACCGTTTCTCCATTAGATTCTGAAGAAAAAGCAGAGACTGCGCATTGCAAATTAGTCAACTCTTTGGACAATTCAATCACAAAATTGTACAGTCCTATCACTATTTTCCCTGCTTTGCTCACTGACTTCAAACACAGAAGGGGGGCTTTCCAAAAACATTTATCTAAAATGGGGTTAGGCCATGTTTTGCTTGTGGGGTGTGCCTAACGTGGTACAGAACAATTGGGAGAAGTTCTGGCCAGGGCAAGGGGGACTCAGCAGTCATCTTTAACAACTTATTCTTGAGAGTTCCATTCATTCTTTCTACCTTCCCTGAGCTTTGGGGGTGGTACGGCGTGTGCAGGCCCAGATCTACCCCCAACATGTTCCAAAGTTCTCGGAAAACCGAGGAAGAGAATGCTGGACCCTGATCCGACTCTATCACCGAGGGAATTCGAACGACAAGCTATTTCAGTAATCAAATTTTTTGCCCTTTCTTTGGAGGTCATATTGGTCACTGGGTAGGCTTTGGCCATCCTGAAAACATGGTCTACTGCAACCAGAACAAAATTCATACTTCCCACCTCTTAGGCATCTGATGTGGCCCTTGAATCCTTTTGGAAAGGGAATCTCGGGTTTTTGCCAGTGCCTGCATAGTACTTGAGCATTGGGGAAGGGTTGCAGGTGGTGCAGATGGTTTCCATGCTTGATTGTAAGCTGCAATCATGGAATGATTCTGGGCATGGTACAACTTCTGCCACTAGCTGAGTGCCATGATTCTTTCCACGATGAGTAGCTCCATGGCCCAGGCTGCAATGCTGTACATCCCTTTAGTAAACAGACAAGGCCTTTGCCTTTTCCCCAAATTTCTCTTTCGAGAGTTGCTCCATCTTTCCCTTCACCCGTTGTTTCTCCTTGCAGTTGCCAGAATTTGTTGCTGATTCTTTCTTGAGGGGACCAGCGGGCTTCCAATCAGAGGCTGGAGTTATCATTCCTGTTGTTTAATGAATTCCTTCCCGAGCTCTGGTTTGGGTTTCCATAATGGGTTCAGGATCCAGCCACTTGGATACACTACACCAAGAGCTGCGCTTTTGCGCTTGGTCCGCTGTCTGGTTTCCTCGGGGCTGTTTGTTTTTTAACTTTTCCATGGGCTTTAACCTTTAAAACGGTACCTTTGTGGGGCAGTTCAAGTGGGCCCTCAAGGATTTGATTTTGTACGCATGTTAATAGGGTCCCCGCTGCCGTGATGAATCCTCGATTTTTTCCAAATGAGCCCAAAATTTTTGCTATGCCAAGGCATATCTTGAGTCAGTCATATATTGACTTTTCCTTCAGGGCCCTTTTGGGGGAGGTTTCCGAGCTTGTAGTTCAGCAATTGAGCTGAGAATGCGGGGCAGTGCTTTGCCATGAGGATTTCATCTTCTGTGGTTATTGCATCCTGTTGAAAAGGGCCCTCTTCGTAGCATATCTTGACTCAGTCCAGAGATAAGATCTGCATGGGGATCTTTCGGTCACACACTGTGAATGGGGCTTGCAGTTTGGTCTTGTAAGGCTGTTAGACAGTCATGATGATCATCTCCGGATGTATTCCCCTTCCTCTATCTCTCCCCCCCTTGTAGTGGAAGGAAGATGGCTGGATTTTAGAATGTACGCGTTTGAAGGAAATGTTGGTGGTAACAGAAATGATCACTGCAAGCGAGGGGTTTGATTTAGTCATGTGCGTTGGGAGGGTCTGTTGTACCACTGCACCGATCATTGGGTGCTTGGTGATCACATAAGTCCAGGACTATGCCGCAGTCTGTCTAAGAGAATCTGTGCTGGACGCCCTTTAGGCAGGCGGGGGGCGGTCCTGGCCACTGGTCCAATCGAGCAAGAATAGTACCCTAGGGGCGTTGGCCCCCCATGTGCCTGGGTGAGGACTCCAGGCATTGTCCCTTTTAAACAAATAATTGAAAGGTTGATTGTAGGGGAATCCGAGAAATTGGGGCGTAACGCGGCTATAGGGTGGAAGCAAATCCCTTTGTGTTATAACATAAGGATGGAGTCTTGAAAAGAACCGGTCCTCCTTTTTTTCAGGCAAATCATACAAGTTGCATATTTTGGAAGCTTTGGTTCCACTGCGGGCAATAGTAATGGGCCCAAGAAACTGTGCAGTGTTGGAGTTCTCTGGTAGGGTTTAAAAATGCGTAGCTTGGATACTTCATTGTGAGGTGTTAGCCTGGATATGCAGTGGCCCCAGAAAACAAATCTTGTTTGACAAAATTGACGCTTATCTTTGAGACCTTGCAGTTGAGGGGAGCCAGGTGTTGCAGCGGGAGAGGGACTTGTTTTCCATATTTCAGGGCTTCCTCCAAGGGGAAGGTCGTCAACATACGAAGGATGTCACTTCAGGGTTGCCCAGCTACCATGGTTTTGCAGGAACTTCATAGCTGATAAACTGATTGGACTTTTCTGGGCCCCTTTGGGGGGTTAGGGTCCAGGTGAATTGGGAGATTAAAGGTAAAGCAAACAAGTACTGACAGTCTTCATGAAGAGGACGCTGAAGAACGCATTTAGCCAGTTTAATAAATGTGAAGCAGGAATGAGGGGGCATCTGGGAAAGATTGGTTGGGGTTTGGGAACCACTTGGGGTTTCCAGGATAGTGGCTGCATTAACAGTCGGAAATTCCCTTGCACAATCGATATCCTGTGGTTCTCCTTTCTTGACTTTTCTTCACAGGAAAAAGGGGGTGTTGGGGAGAGATCAGGGACATACCCTGTTTCAAAGAGACTGTATTTGAGCCTTCAGTCCTCTTTGACCAGCTTTGAGGGATACTGTGGGACTAGGTAGGAGACCCCTCCTTCAGGTTTCACAACTGGTTTGGGAAAAGGAAGGAGGCCGACATCATCCGTTCCCTGTGACCAAAGTCCTGGGGGAGTTGGAAAATGCAATGAATCCAAAGTAGAGAAGCTTGGCTAAAGACATCATCAGGAGGGGAAGGCCCTCAATGCAATCGGGAATAATTCCATCTTCCGATCCCGGTCTTAGATGAGTTCCATACCTTCTGAGGAAAATGTATGTTGGCCCCGATCAGTTGGGGTAGGTCTGCTCCCCAACCCAAATTGACTGGGCAAGTGTCAGAAACAGGAAACGGATCTTTAAGCCGGAAAGGGACCAGCATTAATTGGCATGGTGAGGGTGACTTATGTATGCGACCTCAACCCAATAAAATTTTAGGACTCAGGTCTGGACCTAGGAGGTAGGTTCTTTGCTGCAATTACAGAGGTGGCCGCACCAGTGTCACCAAAAATCGTGGGTGACCTCGAAGGTATAGTCACTACCCCCCCAGGCCTCTCGATTTCCAAGGCCTCCTCTGGGGGCCCTCCCTTGGTAGGGATGTCTGTGTTGTTGAGGTGAGGCTGTGCCCGGGAAAGGGGGACTCGGCAGTCTCTCTTGAAATGGCCGACCTGGTTACACCTCCAAAAAAAGGGGGTTTCTCGGGGCCCTCATCTTAGGCTGGCGGTAGGGAACCCAGCCTGAAGTTTTCCGAAGCTTGGGCTTTTCAACCTTAGGTTTGGAGTTCTTCTCCCCTTTCTTTTTCTTGTCCTGATTGGGCACTTTGGAATCCTTTACCCCTTTCCAGGGCTTCTTTGTATTTCGACCCATAGAGCTTGGTCTTGTAGCAGGACTAGACTCTTGAGGTCATTTTTAAGGCCATCTATCAGGGCTCTCACTAGCAAGAGATTGCCAACGCGTCAAATACACATAAATGCATAACCTTAAACCCGGGAAATCTTAGGGCTGCAGTCCCCAATTTGATATCCTCCGGTCCTCGAGCGCCTCGAGCAGTGTTGGGGTCCTCGGGGGTCCTGGTTTGCCTCAGGCACGCCCAAGTTGGCGCCACGTGGGGGGGTTTGCCGCAATCTTAACCAAATTTGTCCCGGTACTTTAAATTCACGATCAGGGACACGATCGGCCGATAGAAACTGATCAGACACAGAGTTCTTGGTTCAATCTATTCATGTTCCAAGTAATTCTTACCACAATACCAATGCGTTAAACATATTTATATGATCTGGGGGGGGAGAGGAACAACTTTTGTCCATATTTAGGCAGCTTCTGAGTGATTTCAATTGGTCCACTTCCTTGAGTTAAAAGTTCTGGGATTGCATCGCCAACTCAGTTTATTTCCAGTAAAACGAAACTTGAGTCTTTTCTTCAGAAAAGGGAAATTATAACAGGATGTTACTCGGGGCCGCGGTCATCTTAAAGTGCTTCTAGTGCTGTATCATTTTGCAATAGATTCCACCTTTGCTGAGGGTGTCTTTAAGGAGAAAAAACTTGGATTTCACAATAAGTGCTTTGTTTTTGTTCAAACCTCTTAACCTCACAAGATTAAAACAGAAAATGTGGCCCTTTGAAAATACTAGGGAGAGACAGTAGAGGGCGATGAGGAAAAAGCAACGTATTAAACACTTTTTTCTCCACGGGATTTACCGAGGAAGATGACCTTCCTGTTGAACAGAGGGATGAGGTAAACTCCAACTTAAAAGTTTCTTGTCTAACCCAGGAAGAAGTGCAGCTCCGTCTTAGGAAGTTTAAAATAGACAAACCCCCAGGTCCAGAGGGCATAAAACCCACGTGTCCTAAGGGAGTTAAGTGATTCATAGATGGGCCCCCTATTCTTAAAATTCATGGACTGTCTAATAACGGGGTATGTCGCAAAGGATTGGCGCATAGCAAATTGGGGGTGCCAATATTAAAAAAGGGGGTCAAAAGTGATCCAGGAAACTATAGGCCGGTAAGCTTAACCTCTGTTGGGGTAAAATGTTGAAGGATTTCTCAGAGATGCTATCCTGGAGTATCTCACTGAAAAAAAATGTATAACGCCGTTCCAGCATGGGTTCATGAAGGATCGGTCCTGTCAGACTAATCCCTCAGCTTCTATGAGGAAGTCAGTGCTAGACTGGATCGGGGGGAGGCACTGGATGTCATATATCTAGATTTTTCTAAAGCATTTGATACGGTGCCACCTAAAAGGTTGGTAAATAAATGAGAATGCTTGGACTGGGGGAAAATGTGTGCAAGTGGGTAAGCAACTGGCTCACTGATAGAAAACAAAGGGTGGTAATTAACGGGACATACTCAGACTGGATCGCTGTTACTAGTGGGGTACCACAAGGGTCAGTATTGGGCCCTATCCTCTTTAACATTTTCATTAATGATCTTACACAGGGAATTTCACAGTAGGGAAAATCGATCTTTTCAGACGATACTAAAATCTGTAAGTAATCAACACAATAGAGGATAATATTTTTATTACAAAGGGATCGGATAAGTTGGAGGCCTGGGCAGGGAAATGGCAGATGAGGTTTAACACTGATAAATGCAAGGTTTTCACATGGGGGAAAAGAAATCCATTACATGACTAAATGTTAAATGGAAAAACATGGGTAAAAGTGACATGGAGAAGGACTTGGAATCCTGGTGGACAGTAAACTTAATTGTAGCAGCCAGTGTCAGACAGCAGCTGCCAAGGCAAATAGGATCATGAGGTGCATTAAAAGGGGCATAGATGCACATGATGAGAACATTAGACCACACATGGAATATTGTGTACAGTTTTGGGCACCAGTTCACAGGAAAGACATTGTAGAGCTTGACCAGGTACAAAGGCGGGCAACAAAAATAAAAAAGGACTGGGTGGACTACAATAAACCCCGAAAGATTAGCAAGATTGGGGTTATTTAGTTTAGAGAAAAGAAGCTTCGGGGGGACATAATACATATGTTTAAATACATCAAAGGTTAATATAGAGATCTCTCCCATAATCTATTTATACACAGGACTGTATCTAGAACAAGGGGGGATCCTCTACATCTTGAGGAACGAAAGTTTCCCACATAAACATAGAAAGGGGTTCTTTACTGTAAGAGCAGTGAGACTATGGAATTCTCTGCCAGAGGGACTTTTCATGGTGAAAAATAACCCAGTTCAAAAAGGGTTTGGGATGCATTTTTGGAGCGTAATAATAAACAAGTTTTAGTGACTAGGATTCAGGAGAGGGTCATTGATCCGGGATTTTTCTGATTGCCAGTTGGATCAGGAAGGAATTTTTCCCTAAAATGAGGACAATTGGCTTCTACCTCATTGGGGGTTTTTGCCTTTCTCTGGATCAACACCTTAGCACAACAGGCTGAACTGGATGGACGTCTTTTTTTTAGCCTTACAAACTATGAAACTATGAAACTATGAATACAGAGAGCAGTCTAATGGTCATTATACTATACACATAGCATTCAAGACGTACATAATCAGAGACATGTTGATCATTATTTTTATACCATAACATTCTAAGAAGATCATAATACAGAGAGCGTTTAAAAGGTCAAAAACAAACAAAGCATTCTAAAAGAACCGATTCAAATACAGAGAGCAGTTAATGACCTTTTTAACTTTTCAATAGCATTCTTTAAA
>JAODAL010054538.1:0-24569 GCA_025379985.1 Phyllomedusa bahiana
AAATGTTTTTAAAAAAACACACTTCGTTCACCCGAAGTACCCCAAACTTCGACTTCGTTCAGAACTGAAGTTTTCCTGAAATTCTAAAAGAATTCCACTTCGTTAGAATCGATTCGCCCATCTCTAATAGTCATCTTTAATTTTTGATGTATTGTATGAACCTGAAAAACATGTCATCCCCCTTTAATCCAACTCTCTGCTGCTACAGCAACAGACAGAAGGTTTGAAGAAACTTTGTTGAAACCAGTGATGTATTGCTCTCTTTGCTTAATTTAGAAAGTTCAGTAGCTGCCTCTCTGCATGCCCTAAAATACTAAATACACCTATCAAATCAAAGGTCCCCCGGATCAGCCTGTAATATATGAACGGTCTTGGCTTTTGGGCCAATGAAAAGTCTTTTACACATAAAAGAAAATCACTTTGCTAAA
Organism: Phyllomedusa bahiana; assembly: GCA_025379985.1. Taxonomy (NCBI): domain Eukaryota; kingdom Metazoa; phylum Chordata; class Amphibia; order Anura; family Hylidae; genus Phyllomedusa; species Phyllomedusa bahiana. The sequence goes on from JAODAL010054538.1 coordinate 429, forward strand.
TTAAAAGTGAACCTTCTCTGAGGAGTGTAGTTTAATTTCCTGAATTTGCCTGAAAGGGCTGATGTTTATTGTACAAGGTCTCTGGGACTAAAGGTGTATATTCCATTAGCGGAAACACAGCTCTCAAATGTCTCCTGCAAAAATAGATTTCCTTTCTATTATATGACAAGTCCATCTTTGTTCTTTCATCAGGTCTTAGAATTCATTATAGAAAAAAAATTAAAATACTGAAAAGCTGTAAAATAGGAAATTGGTAAATGATGACATCCAGGGTGTTTTTTTTATAGTAAAGGAAAATTCCACCTTAAAAGGAGATAATAAAGATGGAAAAAGGCAAAAAAAAAAGTATGAAAGTTTTTTTGGTGACATGATGCCTTCTATTATTGTGATTATTTTGATTAACTTAACAAATCCGAAAGAAATGATCTGTGCTGCTATCTCCCATCACCCTACTCCCACCAATACTTACGATATTGGCCTGAAGTAGCAATAGTGCACTGAAGAACATTATTCTGATGACCTAGTGATCTAATGGTTTTACTGAGGCCCTGACCTAGTAGTATTGCAAACCCTAGACCTTCCAACAGGCCAGGACCGCACTATGGGCGACATGTATGAATCTCCCCGCGTTGTAGCGCACGTTTTCGCCAGTTTCCTGGCGAAATTTGTGCCTCAAGTATGTCGGCGCCGAAGTACGCTCATACATGCCGTGTAAAGTCCGCTGCGCATCGCCAGTGTATGAGGCGCAGTGCGGGGACTTAGGCACAGAAGGGACTGCGCCTAATATTTGCCGTCTGAGGAGGTGCGCTCATACATGCGGGAAAAAGTTCACCGCGCCTCGCCAGTGTGTGGGGCGCAGTGCAGGACTTAGGCACAGTATTGGACTGCCCCGAACATGTTTTCCGATTCGAGACAGGCTGAAAAACAGCGAAAGATCATTAAAGATGTCCGTGCGGCATGGAGTATGAATAAAAAATCGCCTTTATTAGGTGTAAAACATTCTCAGAAAAAGAGCTCAAACCTACTAAAAAAATACATAAATAAAATCACTTTCCAAAAATCAAGAACGGCGCTACATCAGGAATTTGGATCGTGGAAATTGCCGGGAAATACAGTAATTCAAATTCTGTAAGCTATTCTCATTGGTCGGCAGAAACCAGCCAATCAGAAAAGGAGCGACAGTGACCCATTAAAACCTATGGAGAAGTACTGACCAATCAAAATCAAAGGCAGGACAGTTCAAAATCCCGTAAAAATGCAGAAAAGAGCTGATTGGTTGAGCTAGTGGGGTTTGGCAATCGTGACCAATCAGAATAGGAGCGACTGGGACCCATTCTAACCTATGGAGAAGTATTGCCCAATCAAAATCAAAGGCGGGACAGTTCAAAATACAGAAAAAATGCAGAAAAGAGCTGATTGGATGAGCTAGAGGGGGCTTGGCAATCCTGGCCAATCAGAATAGGAGCGACAGGGACCCATTATAACTTATGGAGAAGTATTGACCAATCAAATTCAAAGGCGGGACAGTTCAAAATGTCATGGGGGCCGCGGGCACCGCTGCGCCCCGCGGTCTCCCCTCTGCCTGCAGGGCTCCTGGCGCGGGTGCCGCGGCTGCCCGCGCCATCTCCCATGCTGCCCGGTCTCTCGACGCGGGTGCCACGGCTGCCCGCGCCCATCTCCCTGCTGCCCGGGCGCCGGCACTTACCAGCCACGCTCCGGTGAACGCTGCCCCTGTCTGTTCGGGCCCCCGCGCGCGTGCCGGGGCCCCTCGGCGCGCGCGCGACGGCTGGTCTGGATTTTAAAAGGGGCCACGCCCCAGTAATTGGTTATTGCTGGGCGCTGGTCCATTTAAGGTACACGCCCCCAACCACACCTTGCCATTTCCCGTTGGTGTGCGTCCAGTTAGTTTGAGAGTATTGAGAGTCTGTTCTGATCGCCCGTGTACCATTCCGTTTGCTTACTTCCTGACCTTTGCCTGTTTGCCGCCCGCCCTGACCGTCTGCCTGTTCTGACCACGAACCCCTCTGCCGCCTGCCCTGACCTTCTGCCTGTCCCCGACTACGCCTTCGATTCGATTCTGTACCACGCACTACCCAGGCCGCCATCGCTAGCAAGTCACGTCGGGGGTAACGACCTGGTAGCCTCACGCCGCAGCAAGTCCATCAAGCTTTGCGGCGGGCTCTGGTGAAAACCGGGGGCTACTTAGACTCTGTTCCCTGACGTGGCTTACACCAACGCTAGCGGTGGTCCAGCGAATCCACCATACCTGTTACAGTACGAACTGGCCATGGATTCCGCCCAGGGGGGACACTCTTCCCGTACTGCTGGCCATCCTGGAGTGCATAAGTCTCTGCGGTTAATCTCTCGCTATTACTGGTGGCCCACCCTGGCTCATGATTTTTAGAGATTAGGGCCCCTGGCCTGCACCTCCTGTGCTCGTAACAAGTCCCTCGCCTCAGACCCGCGGGTCTACTACTACCTCTCCCAGTGCCTGAAAGTCCTTGGTCCCATATCGCCATGGACTTCATTACCGACCTCCCGGCCTCATCGGGTAATACAGTCATTTGGGTGGTGACCGATAGGTTCTCTAAAATGGCCCATTTTGTCCCCTCTTGCCCCCCGGTACCCTCCCCCATTTATTGCCCAACACTTTTTCCCAGCACGTGTTTTGTCTACATGGGCTCCCGTTACATATCGTTTCTGATAGGGGGGTCCATTTGTGTCTAAAATTCTGGCGGGCTCTGTGTACTCAATTAGGGGTTCAGCTGGACTTCTCGTGGCCCTTTACACCCTCAAACCAACGGGCAGGTAGAGAGGGTCAACCAAGTAGTGGGACCTACCTACGACATTTTGTTTCCGTCCGCCAGGATAACTGGTGGGGACCTCCTCCCCTGGGCGGAATTTTCATACAATCCTTGGACTCTGAATCTACAGGACCCTCTCCCTTTTTTGTTGTCCTTGGGTTACATCCCCGCCCGCCTCTCCCTCTGCCTACTTCGTGTGACGTTCCCCCGCCGGGATGCCCAAGTACGGGACATCAAGTCTCTCTGGCAGGTCACACTTTCAGGCCTTCTACGGCCCCTCTCGTATCAAAGCCCAGGCCGACAGGTACCGGAGGACCGGCGCCCATATTCAAGCCGGGTGAATGGGTTTTGGCTATCTCCAAGTACGTTCGCTTTCAAAGGGTGCCCAGCTACAAGCTGGGTCCTAAGCATTTGGGCCCTTTTGTGGTACTTCGGCAGTTAAAATCCGGTGTCCTACAAGCTCCGCTTGCCCCCCACTCTGCGTATCCCGAATCCTTCCATGTTTTCGCTCCTCAAGCCTGTGGTGCTTTAAACGTTCTCCCATAGATCTGTCTCGCCTTCCTGTGGCCGATTTCTGATAACATCTTTGAGGTCAAGGAAGGGCCTGGCGGAGAAGACATGAGGGGAAGCGGTTCTTCCTTATCGAACTGGAAGGGGTTCGGGCCTGAGGAGCGTTCGGGGGAACCTGAGGCCAACCTGTCCCCTGACCTCCTTTCTAGGTTCCAAAAAAAAGGGGGAGACCTAAGGGGGGGTACTGTCATGGGGCCGTGGCACCGTGCGCCCCGCGGTCTCCCTTGCCTGCAGGCTCCTGGACGGGTGCCGCGGCTGCCCGCGCCCAATCTCCCTGTGCCGGGCTCTCGGCGGGGTGGGCCCGGCTGCCCGCGCCCATCTCCCTGCTGCCCGGCGCCGGCACTTAACCCGCCACGCTCCGTGAACGCTGCCCCTGTCTGTTTCCCCCCCGGCCGCCGCGCGCGTGCCCGGTCCTATGGGGCGCGCGCGACGGCTGGTCTGGATTTAAAGGGCCACGGCCCCAGTAATTGGTTATTGCTGGGCGCTGGTCCTATTTAAGGTACACGCCCCCAACACACCTTGCCAGTTTGTTGGTGTGCGTCCAGTTAGTTTGAGAGTATTGAGAGTCTGTTCTGATCGCCCGGTACCAGTCCGTTTGCTTACGTTCCTGACCTTGCTTTGCCGCCCCCCTGACCGTCTGCCTGTCTCTGACCACGAACCTCTGCCGCCCGCCCTGACCTTCTGCCGTCCCCGACTACGCCTTCGGATTACGATTCTGTACCCCGCACTACCCCGTCCCCGCCATCGCTAGCAAGTCACGTCGGGGGTAACGACCTGTAGCCTCACGCCGCAGCAAGTCCATCCCTTTGCGGCGGGCTCGGTGAAAACCGGGGCTACTTAGACTCCGTTCCCTGACGTGGCTTACACCAACGCTAGCGGTGGTCCAGCGAATCCACCATACCTGTTACACAAAATACAGTAAAAATGCACAAAAGAGCTGATTTGGGTTTGAGTAGCGGGGGCTTGGCTATCTCGGCCAATCAGAGCCCGAGCTATTTTTCCCCCCAAATTGTAGTCAAAATTGGCCAAATCGGGGAAATTTGAAATCCGGCTTCTACACCGGTGGAAATGGATTATGATTAAAAAAAATAGTTTTTTTTTAAATGTAAAAATATTATTTTAAAAAAGAGCTAAAACCCCTTCAATAAAAATAAACCCAATTAAAAAACCCTAACAACTCCTACATCGGGAATTGCGATATAGAAAATTTGGGGGGGGAAAAATACGTAATTCAAATTCTGTAAGTTTCTTTTTCCATTGGCGACAGAAACCAACCAATCGGGAATAGGAGGGACATTGAACCTTTAAAAACAAAGGGGGAAAAGGTATGGACCAATAAAATTTCAAAGGGGGGACATTTTTAAAAAACACAAAAAAAGGGGCAAAAAAAGAGCGATTGGTTTAGCCCAGGCGGCAGATATGAACCCAAACCAATCATATGTAGCCCCCCCCTTTTTTCCAAATTTGATTTGGAGAAAGAAGGGCGCATAGAAGGGCCCCTTTAAAATTTTATTATTTAATCAATGGGGAAATATTCTAGTACTGTGGATTGGTTGGGGGAAAAAGGGCCCCGTCCAGCTTAGCCAATCCGGGTGAGCTACCTTCCATAGATTTTCTATGGAAAAAGAAATGCATGCGATCTCTTTTTGTGTTTGGGCTAAGTTAAAAGAGGCCCCGGTTTTTTGGGAAACCAAAAGGGAGAGCGACCGGGACGCTCAAAAAGGGGGTTTTTTTTAAGGGCAATTGTAAAAAAAATTTGTACAGGGGCAGAAATAAAATGAAAGACTCATGAATTTTTACCGTCTCTAAAAAAAAATTAAAAATAAAAAGGGGGTTAAGAAAAATTTTTTAATTCAAAAATTCATTTTTTTTCTTTTTTTTTCGTTAACCCATACTATTAAATAAATTGGCTAACGAAAAAAAGAAAAAAAAATTTAATTTTTTTGAATTAAAAAATTTTTTTTTTTCGTTCCCCCAAATTTTAAATTTTCTTTTTAAATACAGATGAAACAACTTGGGGAGAAATTATCATTTGGATTTCGGCCAGGGTACAGTTTTATTAAAGTTTGCTTTAAAAAACCCTTTTTAAAGAGAAATCGGCTCCCCATTTTCCCCCCATTGGCCAAATAACCTTCCCCTTCTTTAAACTTGATTGGCCCAATACTTCTGCATGGGTTTTAATGGGTCACGGGCCCCACTCCTATTCGGGTTTGGGCGGGGTTTCCCTCCCAAACCCCAATGAGAAGAGCTTACAGAATTTAAATTTACTGTTTTTCCCCCCGGCTTTTTTTCCAAGACCCTTTAACCCCTGATTTTGGCCCCGTTTTATTTTTTTTTTTTTTTTGAAGGTTTGGGGCTTTTTTCCCTGAAAATTTTTTTAAAACCTAATAAAAGCGATTTTTTTGGGGGGAATCAAACCCCCAATCCCTTTAAAACGGAGCGAGACCGGGAGATTTTTTTTTGGCGATCTTCTATATTTTTTCCTTTCCTCATGTTACTTTTCTCGCTTCATTTTGGGGGCCCCCCTCCGGCTCTTTTTAAGACCAGAATAAACCCTGGGTCGCCTTGGGAGCGGGGCGGCGCTGCAATGCCCGCCCTTTTTCCGACCTGCGATCATACATGCCTCGGAGTATTTGAATGAGGGCCCCCGTCCCGCCCTCAGAACGCCCACAAAAACCCCGCCCATTACACGCCCCTTCATGTGAGGGGCCCTCCGAAAGTTGGGGAAGGCTGCGCCTAACATTCCCCATCCCGCGTCCCCCAACAGGGGGTTTGGGTTTTGGGGGGGCGAAGAATTAAAGCCAAAAACGGGCGCAAATCCCAACATACAAAGTCCCCCTATATCCCCTTACCACCTCTCCCAACCCAAAACCCCAAAAGTAATAGCCCCAATTTACAGTTTCCCAAAAATGATTCTGATGGTTAGCCTCTTTGCCTGTGTAAACAATTTAAATAACTTTATCTACAGTATATATATTTATAGCTACTTCTAGCACGGGGGAAAGGGATTCCACGGAGGATCTCGGGAAGGTCTGGGGCTCTTTAGTGTGGGAGTAAATCGTGTAGGGCAGGGCTCACCAGAATACAGCAAAGTAACAAATGAGGAAAGCAACTCCAACACCAGTTTCACCAAACTTCTACTTTACTAAATTATACGAATAATTAACCAAAACCCAAAATTTACATCCACAATTGTGACCAAGGCCCCGGGCACACTCGTGCCCCCAAAAAAATATTTTTTCCGGGACACAACAATAATTTTTCCTACCAGAGAACTCAAACTTACCTGTTAATACCCGTAGAAAGAAGAACAATTGTGTGTGGGTGCATTTAGAGGGTGCGCTCGCGGTATAACACCAATGTAAGGAAACCCCCAATGCCCACTTTGGACCGTTCCAGGTATATTTTTTTTAAACCAACACAGACTGAGGACCTAACTGACCTAACTAAAGAACTGGTAACAGTCCCCAATTAGCAAAAGGTCATTCCCGGCACCGGTCTACTTTGGACTAGCAACTGGCCATGAATGAGGGGCCCCTCTGTCAGAGTTTGGTAACAAAGATGGCAGTCATTCCTCTCCACAATTGGATTTGGTACGACGTCCACTCTGTCTCTGTGCCCTCTTCTCCAACCACAATGACTCAACAAACAAATCTCTCCTCTCTCAGCATTGTTCAGACACCAGCTAGAACAGCTACACTCCACAGCAGCAAGTGGGCTAGGAAGAATGATGCTCAATGTGTATTCTATGTCTGCAGTCTCTCAGGTCCATCTCTTGCTCTCCAAGATAGCTGCTGCTCAGCCCAAACTCCTCCTTCTAGTCACATGTCCAATCACGTGTCTTCCCATACATTACACACAAGTTAAACTTTCAATACAGCTGCATTTTGTGGCCAAATAGCAGAATGCAGCATGTCAGTTTGCAATCATTCATTATACATAAATTATAGTTTCCTGGGCAGAGACAATGAGGATGTTCCAACATCCCACAGTGGGAACAGAGGCTACCCATTACAATCATTTTCTGCAGTGGATTACTGCAACTCCAGGCCGTTTCTGTAGGTATTTGTGGGAGTAGGGTCGGGATTGTTTTGTCCCCCTGTTGGGAAAGGGTTTTAAAGGGCTCCATAGTACTGAGACAGGGCCTCGTTGGGCCCTTTGACACAACCATCAAAAATTTTCTTTATTGGACTATTGCTACTCCAGGTCGATACTGTAGGAATTGCTAGGGGTATTCTGCCTTAGCCGGAGATGCCATGAGGTGTCCCACACATCAATGGACAGAATAGGGTTTTTTACATCTCACGCCTCACTATCAGGAGGGGGTGCGTTTATGAGCTATGTGTAATGCATAGAGGAGGGAACCAGATGACCTGGACTTACAGCATAAAATGACAAGCTATCTCACTATATAAATGAATGGTTTATTATCATACTGTATATGAATCCCATCCTATGCAATGCATCTCATCACACAGCCCCAAATTTTATATCTGAAGCTTTATTTAAAAAAACAGTGCACTCATCTCTGCCCGTCAAAAATTTTTCCCTAAAATCAAAGGGTCCCACCTGTAAAAAAAAATATTGGAATTTTTTAGACAGATAGAAGAAATAGATAATAATAATAATAATAGTAGATAGATAGAAAGATAAAATAGAAATAAATTGATATAAATGTTGATCATTGTGTTTGACTATGACTAAGATGACAATGACCTCGATAAATTTCATATAGTGTTCAAATAAGATATTTTTTTCAGAAATGGTGTAAGGGACAAAACTGATTGGGGCAGTATTACCATTCACCAGACCCGGACCCGAAGGGGATATTGGGGCCCCTCTCTTGTAACAAGTACTGGGACCTAAATTTTTTAAGGGACTTTAATTTTTTTTTAGTTTTTCCTTATTTCATTCTCCTATATAATGAGAAGATAAAGCTGGGAAATGTGTAACAGGCTGTAATGTAATGAGGAATGCAGAATCAGCCACTGTGAATACAGAGCCGGCAAATGTTTCTGAATGTTACCTGCACCATACGACAAGTATCATTTGAGCGATTGAGAGAGCTCCATTGACTCAACAGACCATTACCTAAGAAGATGTTGCCTCAAGCAGTTCTGGAAGACACAGATCTTTTTGTGATTATCGTCTGTGTTACTTACAGCGAGCAGAGTAGAGAGGAGCCAGGTGTCCTTATGTGAAGAGCCTCATACATTTCATGACAATGTATTTATCCTAGAGCACAACATGTGTTCATCTTTGTAGAGCTCCAGACAGGTGATGGTCAACCTGACCACTTAAATCTTGTGCAAGATTAGAAAAGTATAGCTCTCCTATTCCAGAAGCAGCGCCACATGTGTCTGTGGGTTGTTTTTTTGTACTGCAGCTCCGCTTCTTTGTACATAGTGTGGCTGAACTGTAATATCACAAGCTGTGAAAAAGGTGTGGTACTGTTTTGACAAGAATGCAGCCACATTTTTATAATGCCGAACAACCCTATGCCTGCTGTCTTCCATAAACACAGTCAGTGAGTTAAGTATGGTATTGCAGTTTTCCCCAGTAGAGTAAATGGGGTTGAGTTGCAATACCACATAAAACCTGTGGACATGTACGATTTGGAGAGAAAAGCTTCATGGGCATTGCTAGGATCTTAAAAGAACAGGGACATATACACATACATTCATAGACACACAAATACAAACACACAAATACATACACACACATACATACAGAGACACATACAAACAGCATAGGCAGTATAGGCAGGCGTAGGTCCCCCATAGTCACTATAGGTATGCATAGGTCCCCCATAGTCAGTATAGGCAGGCATAGGCCCCCCACAGTCTGTATAGGCAGGTATAGATCCCACATAGGCAGGAATAGGTCACCATAGGCAGAATAGATCCACCATAGGCAGGTAAATGTCCTCCATAGGCAGTATAGGTAATCCATAGGCAGGTAAATGTCCCCTATAGGCAGTATAGGTCCCCATAGGAAGGTATATGTCCCCATAGGCAGTATAGTTCCACATTGACAGGTAAATGTTCCCCATAGATAGGTATATGTCCATCATAGGCAGTGTAGTCCCCCATAAGCAGCATAGTCCCCCAAAGGCAGGTAAATATCCCCCGTAGACATTGTAATTCCCCATAGGCAGGTAAATGTCCCCCATAGGCAGGTATAGCCAGGTAAATGTCCACCATAGGCAGGTAAAGGCAGGGTTTCCAGGTCAGCATTAAAAAATAAAAAAATACCAGTACTCGTCTCTCTCCCCCATTGCTCTTAGGCTCTCACTGTTGTCACTGTCATCTTCTTGGCACAGGTGGCATGACATCATCAGACCGCATGATGACATTCACACCGCCTGTGCCAGAAACTCCAAAAGGCCTCAGGGGAGCAGAGAGCTCTCGCTCTCTGTTTTGCAATAGCATTTTAATCTGTATGCACATCCAGAGGAGGCACATACAGCTGAAAAGCTTGCCCGTGCCGTACTGGTAATGTCCCAATGAAAGCGGTACATTGGGTTCCCGCAGGGACATTGCCGGTGAAGTGGGACGCAGGTGACAAAAGTGGGACAAGCCCACTTAAAGCGGAATGGTTGGTCACCTTACAGATGTATGAAAAGTGTCATTGTGGAAAGTGTCTTAGGAAGTGCTGCGCCAAAGTTGAGTTCATGCTTATGTTTGAAAACATCTCACGGCACTTTATAAATGTAAAAGGACAAAGTGTCCTGTAAATAATTTTGTCTTAGCCTCACTATTAAATGGCATGGATAACAATGCCTGAACTGTGACACTTTTTTGAATGAAAGCTACTTAAATGTGTTGTATCGTATGTACTGGCATAGACACGCCACAGGTTGACTGGCGCAGAATAAAGTGTTATTCTTGTCACTCTTTTTGTCACAGATGCTTTAGGAATATGTCGGATATGGCACAGCAACTTTCATACATCTGAATCATTGTGTTTCCCGACAATAAGGGCCACATGTATGAAAACTAACCAGGTCTAAAACTCTCTTTGTTGCCCATATTAACCAATCAGAGCGCCCCTTTCATTTCATATAGTGCTCTGAAAAAATTAACGGGGCGCTCTGATTGGTTGCTACGGGCAACAAAGTGAATTTTAGACCAAGACAATTTTCATGCATGTGGCCCTAAGTGTGCTAATTGAAGTGCCTCACATAGCCAGAATGCTCCTACCAGTATTAGTGTCCTTAGTGTCCCCCAACGTAATTGTGCCAAGCAGACCGCTTTAGTTACGCCCCCTTAGTGCAATCATGTTTCTTAATCTTGAATACCCCTTTTAAAGATATATTGTGGACAGATCAAGGCCACCTTTGGTAATATTCCAGCCACATTTTCTACCATGTCCGGTAATGAGTTTGGGTTTTTGTTTGTCACAAAAAAATCTAAATACATTTCTCTTGCATTTTATCTCTTAAAGGGATAGTTTTTACCATCATAGAATTAACGTTCCAATAAAAGAAAAAAAAAAAAAATGTATTTTTAAGAATGCTTAAAGGATGTTTTTCCATAAGAATTACGTCAGATTAAAGATAAAACAAGGCTTATAATTATTATATGTTAATTTTTGTAACTGCTTCTTACAACGTTTTTCACTGACTTCATCTGTTTTTGTCACAAAGCCTTATTTTAGCTGACACATCATTGCTTAACACAAGGAATCTTGTTCTATTTGACAACATCTGGTTCACTATTGATTTTTACATCCCTGCAAACTGTTACAAGCCGTTGTGTACTGCAAAGACAAATTTAGACCTCTGCAAACTAGCCCATGTAGCTAACAGTGTAGGTCCTCTGGAAATGGAGTTCTGTATATTTTCTCATACATGAAAAAACTTTGAGATTCTCAGTTCACATAATTTGATCAAAAGATGTTTAAGCTGCCCACGACTTTCAACGTGATCTCAAATCGGGCAGTCCTACACTATCTTTTACCTCTCAATAGAGCCACATCCTGGCCTCTCACTGGGTCAACCGACCTCCTTTATCCAGAGAGAAAAAAATAAATAAAAAAACCCAACCTGCAAGCTGCACCTTATGACAGTCTGTGAGAGTGGGCAGGTGCAGAAAATCAAAATGGAGGCACCTTTTCCTCCCCATATAGGCTAAAATCAATATACACCAAATATAACGTATGGTTCTGCACAAAAAACACTTCTGAAAAAACATATGCAAACCAGGGTGCTGTAAATTTTCTCAACACCCAACAGCAAAGGGGAGACTAATAAGGTTAGGTCAATGACCCCTTGGTCATTTATTTTCTATTTGACACCCCGTCTGTCACAGAAGACCACTAATGAGGCAAAAGGGAGCAGTGAATCGGGGATGGGAGGGGTGGCACTAAATGGTAAATAAATGGCATATGGACACTAAAGGGGGACATGTATGAATGGGGCCAGAAGTTTGGCGTCTTTTCAGCCTGAAGACTGACGCAGCCTTGTTCGCTGTATTTTTAAATGAACGCACTCCAGTCTGTAATGCGCCTCAGATCGGGGGACGTGCTGGAGGCGTGTCGCACTACAACCGTTCGAAGCTACATATTTACTTCAGTATTGCAAATCCAGGCGCATTACTGCTGGAACAGGTAGAGCACTTTAAAAGTGGTTGACCTGAGCTTGAAGTGTCGCTTTTGCACTAGAATGAGCCTGATTTATGACCGCAGTAGACCGGGTTCATAGATTCAGGCGCATTCTACACTACCTTTATGCGTAAAAAAAGTGGAGCCTGGGCGCCAAAAATCATATACGTCGCCCTGATAGTAAGTTAACACAATGGATTTGGATGTGAAACAAACTGTTGTGGAATCCATGGTAGAAATACAAGATAATGCCTTCGAATTTATTTTAGTGGAGTTCGCTGCAGTTTAAGACATTTATACTCAACAAACAAACTGCTTCCGCCCACTTCTTATAAGTCCCCAACTACAGGTTACCTCCACCATATTCATCCTTGTTGTTGCTACATTTGCATGGAAGAGGATAACGATCCCGCACGGAGAGCTGCCAGGTGAGGCTCCAAATCACAATAAACGTATCCACAAACCGTTAATTTCAGCGGGTAAAATGATCCACAACTTTATTCCATATAATTCACCACAGGACAGTGTATAACAACATGTAACGCCAACGTGTTTCTGGTCTCTCCGGACCCTTGTTCACGGCATACAAACAACGTTGGCGAAACGCGCTGGCGTTAAATGTTGTTATACACTATCCTGTGATGAACTATATGGAATATAGTTGTGGATTGTTTTACCCGCTGGAATTCCCGGTTTGTGGATACGTTTATTGCAGTTTAAGACTAGTGTTGAGCGATTATTATCGACAAAGTTGAAATCGGCAAGGTTTTTATGGTGATCGAAATTTCCAGATCATGCGATAATTAAGGCTAAAATCTGTGCATCATGTATAAGATCGCATCATTTTCGGCGCTTCCCTGTAATTTTGGCGGCCAGCAAATCAGATTACAGAATAAGCAGGGTGAGATGTGTATGCGACGTCATGACTGGGATTTTGTATGGTTGCAAATTGACTGGAAAAAATCACATGACCTCGTTTTACATAGAACAGCATTTCCTGTTCAGCCTCAGTGTCTCTCAGCGTCTCAGAGCAGAAGGACGTGCGCTCTGCTTGTGTCCAAACAGCTCCGCGAAATTATTATATTCTTCACAGAGAAACCTCTACTATTAGCTGTGATCCTTACAATTGAGTTAGAGTAGAGATTGGAAGATTTTATATAGTTAGAGTAGAATTTTAAAAGGGGCATCTACCCTGTAAAGTCAAGGGGGGAGGGGGAGGGGGGGCCCCCCGGGCGAACACAGACAAGCTCTATAAAGAATATGGATAAAGTTCACCAAGACTTAGTGTAGACATTGCAATAGCTTTTTTATTAACAGTTTTTTTATTGAAATATTTCCTGGATATTGGGCACGCCTGAAATTATAGGATACACACTTTTCTAGTAACTGTAGGTCTCTTTGTTAGGTGCAAAACTCCACTTTTATTATCAGTATACATTTCAGATAGGTGTTCATTTTCAATTTTGACCATTCCACCTTTGTTGATATATCCACCTTGTACTTAAATTAGAATCCAGCAAGTCAGCATAGGTTGATAGGTGCCAAAAAGACCTGGTAATATCCGAATAAATTTCAGATACGTGTATTTTGACTTTGGCGCACTACAGCTTTGTTCATTTTAGGGACCTTGCACTTAAATTGTGAATACTGCAAAATTTTTTGTCACCACAGGTGAATTGATTGGTGCCAAAAAATACCTTTTATTATCCAAATACATTACAGATACGTGTTTTTGCACTTTTGCCCCAGTGGCAGATTTGTTGATAGAGCCCCCCTTGCAGTTAAATTTGAATCCAGCAATTGTGTAGTTACCACTGGTGAATTGATAGGTACCAAAAAATACCTTGTATTATCCGAATAATTTCAGATACGTGGTTTTTTCACTTTGGCGCAGGCCACTTTGTTTATTAAATCTACTTTTCAGTTAAATTTGAATACAGCAATTTTGTATCACCACAGGTGAAAATTTATAGGGGCCAAAAATACCTTTTAAAATCCGAATACATTACAGATACGTGTTTTTTGCACTTTTGGCCCAGTGCAGATTTGTTGTAGAGAAACCTTGCAGTTAAATTTGAATCCACAATTGTGTAGTTACCCCTGGTGAATTGATAGGGACCAAAAAATACCCTTTTTTTATCAGAATACATTTCAGATACGTGTTCTTTGACTTTGGCGCACTACAGCTTTGTTCATTGGCGCAGCTTGCACGTAAATCTGAAAACAGCAATTTTATAGTCACCACAGTAAATTGAAAGGTGCAAAAAATACCGTGTATTATACGAAAACATAACAGATATGTGTTTTTTGCACTTTTGCCCAGTCCAGATTTGTTGATAGAGACACCTTGCAGTTAAAGTTGAATCCAGCAATTGTGTAGGTACCACTGGTGAATTGATAGGTGCCAAAAAATACCTTTTATTATCCGAATACATTTCAGATACGTGTTTTTTGACTTTGGCGCACTACAGCTTTTTCATTGACGCAGCTTGCACGAAAATTTGTGAAAACAGCAATTTTATAATCACCACAGGTAATTGAAAAGGTGCAAAAAATACCGTGTATTATAACGAAAAAAATAACAGATACGTGTTTTTTGACTTTGGCGCACTACAGCTTTGTTCTTTGATGCAGCTTGCAGTAAATCTTAAAACAGCAATTTTAAATAGTCACCACAGGTGAATTGAAAGGTGCAAAAAATACATTTTATTATCCGAATACATTTCAGATACGTGTTTTTTTGACTTTGGCGCACTACAGCTTTGTTCATTGATGCAGCTTGCACGTAAATCTTAAAACAGCAATTTTATAGTCACCACAGGTGAATTGAAAGGTGCAAAAAATACATTGTTTTATTCGAATACATTTCAGATACGTGTTTTTTGACTTTGGCGCACTACAGCTTTGTTCATTGACGCAGCTTGCACGTAAATCTTAAAACAGCAATTTTATAGTCGCCACAGGTGAATTGAAAGGTGCAAAAAATACTGTGTATTATACGAAAACATAACAGATACGTGTTTCTTGACTTTGGAATAAAAATGTAAAATGGCGGACCCGGCGCACAGGGGAGTTTTAAAAAAGCCAAGTAAATGACTAATAAAAAATGTCTTTTAATTTCAAAAAAGATGCAGGGTGTTTAGACCCTCGCACCAATTAAAAAATACAGGACAATAATAAAACCCAACGCGTTTCCTGCCGTATACCGGGAAACTTTCTCAAGGGTAATACTGTAGTAAAAGTTACTGTGATATTAAATGGATGGTTTTTTTTTGTATAGGTAGACTGAAATGTCAATCAACATATCAAAGAAGCCGATTAGTGGGATGAGCTGTCAATCAAAATCATCAGTGACAGGCTTTGAAAGACAAGAGATAGTTGTGTCAGTATACGATTGGAGAAGCGGTACATCAATCAGCGATGTGGGTGTTAGTCTATTCCAGCCGGGAGATCTCCTTGGAGAATTCGCTACGGCCGTGAATAGTGTTGCTTACATTTTACATTTGGCGTACATTTTTAGCATACATTTAATACATACATTTATCAAATGGGAAAAAGATATAAAAAACCTAATAAAAATTTGCAAGAAATACTTATACAGAAAAAAGAGTAAAATTTGTATTATTTGTTAGGGATCGAATGTATCAATATTGTATTATAAACTAGTTTTTATTAAATAACTTTTAAGTAATAGTGTATTGTGTATTATTATCCTTGTTAATTTTAAAACCTTAAATGTGAATTGGCCAATGATAGGGGAAGCTACCCCTCTTATGAAAAATAACATAGGGATAAATTGCAGGCACTTACAAATCTGTGTGGAAATAAGTTAGCCAATCAGAAAACGAGCGGGTTTATGAACAAGCCAAATTTGATAGAGAGAGCTACTCTCTATGAGAAAATAACATAGGAAAATATGCCGGGCGCTTATCTGTATGAAACTGAATTAGCCAATCAGGAGAAAGAGGGTATTATAAACCAGCCAATGATAGAGAGAGCTATTCTCTATGAGAAATAACATGGAAAAAAGTACATGACGCTAATTGTAATGAACTAAGATAGCTAATCGGTAGTAACGGGTTTTTTGGACAGGCCAATAAGGGAGGGAACTATTTTCTATAAAAGATGAAAAGGAAAAAAGCTGAGAGTAAATTGTAGAATAGCTTTTTATTGCCGCAGGCTATTTATGAAATAAGTCGACTATGTGGAACTATAAATATCATCCTCTGTATAAACGTAGAGCTAATCCTGTCTAAGAAAGAGGTACAAAAACTGTCAGATTATAGAAAAAATATCTTATAAGTAGATTTCTAATGTGTAGCTAAAAGAATAGCGTACTGAACCGAGATCATATTTATTCATCCTAGATAGCACAAAGGTGGTGGGCTTTTTGAACCTGAAACGGATACAATTTTTTTTTTTTTTTTTTTTTTTTAGCGTATAATTTCCATCATATCGTTCAGACCTTTAGGTTGCAATTTTTTTAGTCTGAAAAATCCAGAACATCTCTCTTTTTTGCAATGTCTGAAATCTATTGGTATGATTTTATTGGAATGAAATCAAGGGGAAAGTAATCTTCAGATCATCGAAATTTTGTTGGTGTACAAGTTTGCCAGTGTAAAGACACGCTTTGTTTATGTCACCTTTCTTCACACAGGCCCTGGGGCCCAAATTTAGTCTAATTGGAGCGCACGGGTTTATTTCCTGCCGACATATTGTTAGACGGCAGGAGCATTCTAAACATAGATTACAAAAAACTTTTACAGGTGAGGTGAAAACTTGATAGGATAAGTTGATGTTTTGGGATTTGTAGAGGTTATATTTGGTGAAAATGCAAATAGTTTACAACACAGGCAACTAGGGGTACCACATGCAAAACTGCCTGTTGCAGTGGAACTAGTATTGACTTCTCTAAAAGTGATTTCTCAATCGACTAGGCAATATATTTTTGATGTTCGGAGCCCTCCTGAAAATCAGATTAGGTTTCTCTGGGATCACGGGACCTAGGAAAGGGTCTTTCTTCAATAGATACCAATATTTAGTAAGGATTTGTTTTATTTTTAGAATGAGATGAATTAAATTGGTTTATAAGAGAATGTTTTATCTTGAATCTGTGGAGGCTTTAACTTTGTTTTATTCTCCTCTGTATTCTTTTGAGCTAGGCAATCTTTTTGGGTGAGTTTGGAGTTCTATTTATAGCATCTTCTAGGAGCGTTATTGGATACCTTTTTTCTTTAAATCTTTTTTCCAGGAATTTTACTTGGTTGAAAAATTCTTCGTCCTCCGAGCAATTTTTTCAGACCCTCTTGAACTGGCCATAGGGGATGTTGATTAGCCAGGGCTTATGGTGCCCACTGTCGAACTGGATGTAGGTATTGGAATCAACTTGTTGAAAAAGGGTGGAAAGTGATGAATCTAACCTTTTTTAAAATTTGATGTTTAGGTCTAAAAAAAAATCAATAGACTGTGAACTGTGGTTGGCAGTAAATTGAAGGTTCCAAGTGTTATTATTAAGAAAATTGATGAACTCTGGAATAATATTAACGGGTCCCGACCATATGAAAAACAGGTCATCTATATATCTTTTATACAGTGGGATGTACTGCATATATTGGGGTTGGCCGTATATGTATTGATCTTCGAAGGCTCCCATAAAGACATTAGCATAAGACGGTGCCATTCTGGTCCCCATGGCGGTGCCTTTTATCTGGTGGTAGATGGTATCGTTGTATTTGAAGTAGTTATTCTCCAGAATGAATTTTAAACTGTTCACTAGGAATGCCTTTTTTTCTTTTGAAAATTTCGTATTATATTCCAAAAGGTTGTTAACACAATTAATGCCCAAATCATGTGGAATATTTGAATACAATGAGGTAACATCTGCTGTAATTAAAATGTATTCCGAATTAAATGGTAGTTCAGTCAAAAACTGGATGAGGTGGCCTGAATCTCTAAGGTGACTTTTTAACTTAATTACATGAGGTTGAAGGTGAAGATCTAAAAAATGTGATAGTTGGCTGGTACTGGAGTTGATCCCTGATATGATAGGGCGTCCCGGGGGGTTTGTTAGGTTTTTGTGTATCTTGGGAAGGAAGTAAAAAAATGGTATATTAGGTTCTGGGATATATATGGAATATTTTTCTTTTTTGGTAATGATGTTACTGGCTACTGCTTGATTCAAATTATCTAGTAGTGCTTTTTGGACTTCCTGAAATGGGTCCTGTGAAACCATTTGGTAATAGGCGTTATCACTCAAGATCTTATATGCCTCTATTTGGTATTTTTCATAATCCAATATTACAGTGCCTCCACCTTTGTCGGCCGGTCGCACCACTATATCGCGGTTCTCCCCTCAATTTTTTTTAAAAGCTAACTGTTCTTGTTGGTAAGGTTTAGAATTTTTAGTGGGTTTGGGGGGATAAGTTGTAGTTCATCTGAAACTAGATCCAAAAAAGTTTTGATATAGTGACACTGAGACTGTGGGGTGGTAAAATTTCGATTTGGTTTGGGATTTCTATGTGGTCTTCTTCTTCTTTAGTGGTAGTGGTATGTTCTACAACATTGGGGTGCATGGAAAAATGTCTGGTAAGAGTGAGTTTACGTACTAGATGATGCAGATCTAAGAATAGATCAAAGTGTTTGATGTCATTATTGGTGGGGCAGAAATAAAGACCCTTGGACAGAACACTGATTTCATGAGAATCTAAATTGTGCTCAGATAGATTGAATATGCCTTGTTTTTGTAATTCCAATTCAGGAGTCAGGGATACAGGAGAGATGTCTATGTGAGAGACAGAGATCTTTCTTTTTTTCCTGCGGGTCCCCGCCCTGCACCCTCTAGTATGCCTTTTCTTTTGGTAGCTGGTTTTATGCTGGGAGACGGTGGGGGGGGGACTATTGGGGTTGGCTCTAAAAAAAGAGGTATATTTTGTCCTTCTGTGTTGATTTCGGTGATGGTTGTATCTATATCTAGAAGAGGGAGGGAGGTGTTGGAAATCTCGTGGGTAGTGTATTGTGAAGACAATAATGGAGAAAGGGATTCGTTGAAATCTGTTTTAAAGCCGTGATGTTCCGACTTAATTTTCTCAAACCTCTCTCGAATTCTTTGGGCTTTTTGTTTGATATCTGTGAAAGAAGCAGTGCTGCATAGTCGACTTATTTCATAAATAGCCTCCGGCAATAATAGCTATTCTACAATTTACTCTCAGCTTTGTCCTATTCATCTTTTATAGAAAGTAGTTCCCTCCCTTTTTGGGCCCGGGTCCAAAAAACCCGTTCCTGCCGATTAGCTATCTTAGTTCATTACAATTAGCGTCATGTACTTTTTTCCTATGTTATTTCCCATAGAGAATAGCTCTCTCTATCATTGGCTGGTTTATAATACCCGTTTTCCCTCCTGTTTGGGCTAATTCAGTTTCAATACAGATAAGCGCCCGGCATATTTTCCTATTTTAAATTTCTCATAGAGAGTAGCCTCTCTCTATCATTGGCTAGTTCATAAACCCCGCTCGTTTTCTGATTGGCTAATTTTATTTCCACACAGATACTGTAAGTGCCTGGCATGTTACCCTATGTTATTTTTCATAGAGAGAAAGCTTCCCCTATCATTGGCCCAAATTCACATTTAAGTTTTAACATTAACAAGGATAATAATACACAATACACTATTACTTAAAAAGTTTATTTAATAAAACTAGTTTTAAAAATACAATATTGATACATTCGATCCCTAACAAATAATACAAATTTTACTCTTTTTTCTGTATAAGTATTTCTTGCAAATTTTTATTAGGTTTTTTATATCTTTTTCCCATTTGATAAATGTATGTATTAAATGTATGCTAAAAATGTACGCCAAATGTAAAATGTAAGCAACACTATTCACGGCCGTAGCTGATTGATGTACCGCTCCTCCAATCGTATACTGACACAACTATCTCTTGTCTTTCAAAGCCTGTCACTGATGATTTGATTGACAGCTATCCCACTAAATCGGCTTCTTGATATGTGGATTGACATTCAGTCTACCTATACAAAAAATACCATCCATTTAAATATCACAGAAAACATTTACTACAGTATTACCCTTGAGAAAGTGCCGGTAATACGGCAGGAAACGCGTTGGGTTTTATTATTGTCCTGTATTTTAATTGTGCGAGGGTCTAACACCCTGCATCTTTTAGAAATTAATAGAAATTTTTTATTAAGTCATATACTTGGCTTTTGTATAATCCACGTGCGCCGGGTCCGCCATTTTTACTTTTTATTTTTATCTATTCGGCGTTCATCTGGAACCCCGGAATCCACCAGACCTGCGGCTGCCGTGTTAAGGGCTACGGCATCCAAAAGCCCTGCAAGCGCATATGAGAGTTGTGCCTCTATAAAACGAGCGCAACCCCAGAAGGTAAGCACATTTACCTATTTTTCCATTTCATCTCTAATCTTTACGACCTTCACTATGTGCGCCCCCTTTTGTGTTTTTTCTTGACTTTGGCGCACTAACAGCCTTTTTTCATTGACGCAGCTTGCACGGAAAAACTGAAAACCGCAATTTTATAAATCCCCCACAGGTAATTTGAAAGGTGCAAAAATGTATTATATGAAAACATAAAAAGATACAATGTTTTTTGCACTTTTGTCCAGTCCAGATTTGTTGATAGAGACACCTTGGGAGTAAATTTTGATCCAGCAATTGTGTAGTTTTCCCCTGGTGAATTGATAGGTGCCAAAAATACCTGTAATATCCGAATAAATTCAGATACATGTTTTTTTTACTGTGGCGCACTACGCTTTGTTCATTGAGGCACCTTGCACTTAAATGTGAATACTGCAATTTTTTAGTCACCACAGGTGAATTGATAGGTGCCAAAAAATACCTTTTATTTTCCGAATACATTTCAGATACGTGTTTTTTCACTTTGGCGCAGGCCAGCTTTGTTGATAGATCTACTTTGCAGTTAAATTTGAATACAGCAATTTTGTAGTCCCCCACAGGGGAATTGATAGGTGCCAAAATACCTCTTAATTTTCCGAAAACATTACAGATACGTTGTTTTTGCACTTTTGGCCCCGTCCAGATTTGTTGATAGAAACCACCTTACAGTTTAAATTTGAATCCAGCAATTGGGGTAGTTACCACTGTTTGAAATATAGTGCCAAAAAATACCTTTTATTATCCGAATACATTTCAGGAACGTGTTTTTTGACTTTGGCGCACTACAGCTTTGTTTTATTGACGCAGCTTGCACGTAAAAACTGAAAAAAGCAATTTTATAGTCACCACAGGTGAATTGAAAGGTGCAAAAAATACCGTGTATTATAAAAAAACATAACAGATACGTGTTTTGGACTTTGGCGCACTACAGCTTTGTTCATTGACGCAGCTTGCACGTAAATCTGAAAACAGCAATTTTATAGTCACCACAGGTGAACTTAAAGGTGCAAAAAATACCGTGTATTATACAAAACATAACAGATACGTGTTTCTTGACTTTTGGGGCACTACAGCTTTGTTCATTGACGCAGCTTGCACGTAAATCTTAAAACAGCAATTTTATAGTCACCACAGTGAATTGAAAGGGGCAAAAAAAAACCATGATTATACAAAAAAATAACAGATACGTGTTTTTTTGACTTGGCCACACAGCTTTTTTCATTGACCAGCTTGCACGTAAATCTTAAACAGAATTTTATGTCACCACAGGTGAATTGAAAGGTGCAAAAAAAAACCGAATTTTTTATAAAAAACATAACAAAATGTGTTTTTTGCACTTTTGCGCAGGGGCCAGATTTGTTGATAGAGACACCTTTTCAGTTTAAATTTTTAATCCAGCAATGTGTGTTACCCTGGAATTGATAGTGCCAAAAAAAACCTTTATTATCCAAAAAAAATTTTAGATACGTGTTTTTTTGACTTTGGCGAAAACAAACCCCTTTTTTTCTTCGCAGCTTGCACTAAATCGAAAACAGCAATTTTATAGCAAAAACAGGTGAATTGAAAGGTGCAAAAAAAAACCTGTTTTTATAAAAAATAACAGATACTGTTTTTTTTGACTTTGGCGCACTACACTTTGTTCATTGAAAGCAGCTTGCACGAAAAACTTAAAACAGCAATTTTTATAGTCCCACAGGGGGAAATGAAAAAGGGGCAAAAAAAAAATTTATTATTTGAAACATTCAAATTTTTTTTTTGACTTTGGGGGCACTACCTTTTTTTCATTGACGCAGCTTGACGTAAATCCTTTAAAAAAAAACCAATTTTATAGCACCACAAAGGGAAATTTAAAGGTGCAAAAAAATACTGTGTATTATACGAAAAAAATAACAGATACGTGTTTCCCGACTTTGGGGCACTAAGCTTTGTTCATTGACGCAAACTTCACAAATCAAAAAAACAATTTATAGTCCCCCACAGGTGAAATTTAAAGGTGCAAAAAAAAACCGGTATTATACGAAAAATAAAGATAGTGTTTTTTTTCACTTTTGCCCCGTCCAGATTTGTTTTATAGAGACCCCCTTGCGTTAAATTTGAATCCAGCAATTGTGTATTACCCTGGTAATTGATAGGGTGCCAAAAAAAAACCTTTTAATTATCCGAATACATTTTAGATACGGTTTTTTTGACTTTTGGCACTCACTTTGTTTTGACGCAGCTGCACGTAAATCTGAAAACAGCAATTTTTTATAGTCACCAAGGGGAATTTTAAAAGGTAAAAAAACCCCGGGGGGGTTTTTACAAAAAAAACGATACTGTTTTTTGATTTGGGGGGCACTACAGCTTTGTTCATTGGACGGGGACCCTTCCAACTAAAATTAAACGCAATTTTATATCACCACGGTGAAATTTAAAGGGCAAAAAATACATTTTATTATTTCAATACATTTTTAATACGTGTTTTTTGACTTTGGCGCACTACAGCTTTGTTCATTTTACGCAGCTTGCACTAAATCTTAAAACAGCAATTTTATAGTCCCCACAGGGGAATGAAAGGGGCAAAAATACTGTTATTAACGAAAACAAACAAAACGGTTTTCTTGACTTTGGCGCCCTACAAACTTTGTTCATTACGCGCTTGCACGTAAAACTGAAAACAGCAAAATTTTTAAATCACCACAGGTGAATTGAAAAAGGGGCAAAAATACCGTGTATTATATAAAACAAAAGATACTTTTTTTTTTTGCACTTTGTCCCTCCCGATTTGTTGATAGAGACACCTTGCAGTTTAAAAGAATCCACAATTGTGTAGTTACCAGGGGAATTGATAGGTGCCAAAAAATAACCTTTTATTATCCAAACATTTCAGATACGTTTTTTTTGACTTTGAACCCACTACGCTTTGGGGTTCTTACACAGGGCTTCATGTAAAATCGAAAAACAGCAATTTTATAGTCACCACAGGTGAATTTAAAGGGGCAAAAAAAAATTGTGTATTATACGAAAACATAAAACAGATACGTGTTTTTTTCACTTTGGGGCACTAAAAACTTTTTCATTGACGCACTTGCACGTAAATCTTAAAAACCAGCAATTTTTTAGCACCACAGGTAATTGAAAGTTTCAAAAAAAAAACGTGTATTATCGAAAACATAACAGATACGTTTTTTTTTTTTGGCGCACTACAGCTTTTTCATTGACCAGCTTGCACGTAAAAATTAAAACCAATTTTATAGTCACCACAGGTAATTGAAAATCAAAAAATACAGTGTTTTAACGAAAACATAACAGACACGTGTTTTTTTCACTTTTGTCCAGTCCAGAAATTTTTTGATAGAGACACCTTCATTAAATTTGAATCCACAATTGTGTGTACCACTGTTGAATTGATAGGTGCAAAAAAAACCTTTTATTACCAATACTTTTAGATACGTGTTTTTTTTCTTTGGGGGCACTACACTTTGTTCATTGACGCAGCGCACGAAACTAAAAAAGCAATTTTTTAGTCACCACATAATTGAAAGGGCAAAAAAAACCGGTATTAAACGAAAACATAAAAGATCGTTTTTTGACTTTGGCGCACTACAGCTTTGTTATTGACCCTTGCACGAAATCTTAAAACAGCAAATTTTTTATCACCCCAGATGAATTGAAAGGTGCAAAAAAAAACATTTTATTAACAAAAAACATTTTCAAATACGTGTTCTTTGACTTTGGCGCACTACGCTT
>JAODAL010054539.1:0-24569 GCA_025379985.1 Phyllomedusa bahiana
GAGGGTGTTCCTTTATTCCCCCCAAGTTCTCTCCCCCCCCCCAATGTAACGCTATGTGCTCGCGGCCATTTTACCAATAAAAAAAGACGCTTCGTTCCCGCGAATCACCCTAAATTTCGGCTTCGTGCAGAACCTAAGTTTTCCTGAAATTCTTAAAGAATTACACTTTGTTGGAATCGAATCACCCATCTCTAGCAAACATAAATAATTTTGGTAATCCTAATTGACCTAACACAAGTACAATTTATTCTGATTTCATGTCAGGTAGTGATAAAAACTTGCATGTGTCTTTTTATATAGTGTATGTAAACTTCTGGTTTCAACTGTTTGTGTGTGTATGTGTATATATACAGGCATTCGCCGGGTTACATACGGGTTAGGGACTGTAGGTTCGTTCTTAAGTTGAATTTGTATATAATTCGGAACCAATTTTTTTTAAAACATGTATGGTGTATGGTGATTTTTAGGTGTGTATGGTGTGTTTTATAGGCGGGTTATGTCCCCATAGCAGGTTAGGCAGGTATATGCCCCCCATAGCAGTATAGGCAGGAATATGTCCCCTCAGAGGGGGTATAGGTCCCTCTAGCAGGCATTGGCGGGTATAGGTCCCCCATACAGATATATGCCCCCCCTAGCAGGTGTAGGGGGTATAGGCCCCCCATAGAGGTATAGGCAGGTAATATCCCCCATACATGTATATGTCCCCATAGAAGGTATAAGAGGCATAGGCCCCCCAAGAGTATGGGCGGGATATGTCCCCCATAGAAAAAAAAGATATGTCCCCCATAGCAGGTATAGGCGGGTAATGTCCCCCATGGGCGGTATAGGCATTTATGAACCCAAAAGGTAGTTATGCCCCATAGGCAGTTATGCCCCCCATAGGCAGTTATGTCCCCCATGGATTATGTCCCCCATAGGCAGATATGTCCCCCTATAGTTTGCCCCTATAGACGGTATGTCCCCCATGGGGCGGGTATGTCCCCTATAGGCAGGTATGCCCCCCATAGGCAGGTATGTCCCTAGGCAGGTATGTCCCCCATTGGCGGGATGGTCCCCTAGGTAGTTAGGGCCCCCAATAGGCGGGTATGTCCCCCAAGGCATGTATCCCCCAAAAGGCAGGTAGTCCCCCATGGCAGTTATGTCCCCCATAGGATTTGTCCCCCTAGGCAGTTATGTCCCCCTTTCTGTTATGTCCCCCAAAGGCAGTTAGTCGCCCATCGCACGTGCCTGTGCCGGAGACTCCGGAAGGGGTCGCATGTTGCTTGGGGCCCTTTCCGGGAGTTTCTATTGTGGAGCAGGGAGCGCTACTCTTGCTCCGCAATAGAGGCTTGGCTCTATGCGCTCCGGGAGGATCCATATAGCCAAAGCGATCCCCCCGGTCCCCCGGGAAACATGGCAGTGCCGGAAGCCGACGGGGAGGAAAGTCAGCGCTGCCCCCCCAGGATCGCATGCAGCTGTAAAATTTACTGACAGCGCCCGGGCCACGCAGCAGCCAGACGCAAAGCTGCCCCGGGGTTGCTCTTTCCCCGGTCCCTGTTCCAAAATTAGGGGCAATGTAAGTGGAACGACATAAGCGGGGACTCATTACAGTGAAAAAAATATTTATTTGACCCCTTGCGATTGTGAAAGTTTGCCCACTGACAAATACATAACTCTAAAATTTTAAGGTAGGTTAATGTTAACATTGAGAGATAGAAAATTTCCAAAAATTTAAAACCCAAAAAATCACATTGTATATAGATACCCAATTTATTTGCTTTTTTGCTGAGGAAATAGGTTTTTTGATCCCCCCCAAACCATTAAGAGGTAAAATTTAAATTAAAAATCTAGAGAAATTGGAGAACATGATAATACAGAAAAAAAACCCGCAAATTTGACGGGATCTCAAACTATGATAATAACAAAGCTCAGTTTTTTTTGGAGAAACGCACCAATTCAATTTTGAAGCAGCACGGCCCCTTTCAAACTAAAAAACCCAAACAGAGAAAAAAGAGTTTTTTGCTGATTAAATAACCCCAGAGGATTCCCCTTTAACCCCCTCAACATCAGAGGAAATTTTTGGATGCATCAACTTCAATGGAAATGGGGGAAAACCCCAGAAAACAGACGTTACCAAAAAAAGAAGGAAAAGAAAATCTAATTCAAAAAAAAGCCAAAAGGGGGGGGGGAGGAAACATAGGTGAAATTTTAAGAATGTTGAAGAGACTTCAATAACAACTCCAGTTATAAATTTATCGGTAAATTTGTCTCCCAAAAAACAAATCTCCCTTTTTATCAAAAAGGGTTTAAGTTTTAACCCACAACGGAATTTTACCTTTTTCTACTATGTTTCCCCTTAAAAATTTGACTCTCCCCACAATAAAAAACATTTTTCGCACACTTCCTCTGCATTAGACACTTCAACGAATACATCTAATAAAGCAAGCAATGTAAAACAGTTTGAAGTTATAAAAAGCTATGAGGAAACCCCCCCCCCCAATATTTTTTTCTGAGACAATTAAAAGTGAAACAGAACTAAAAAATTTAAACCCGTCCCATTTTTCAAAAGAGGAATGAATATTTTTACCCCATCCCAATCCCCCCCATGGGGATTGGATCAATTAAGGAGAAGTAGGAGGGAAAAATTTTAGAAATTTGGGGGGGGTTAACAGTAATTTAAAAAAAAAGCTATTCCAATATCAGCAAAAAAGAACGGGAAGCAGTGAAAGAATTACAAAACAACCAAGACTTATTGATTAGACCAGTAGATAAGGGGGGAGGGGTGGTTCTAATAAATGCTAGTCTGTATAGACTCTTACAATATTGGAACTCTTAAAGATAGCTAACACTACCAATTCTAGAAATTCAACCAAATCCAACCTAGAGATATTTAAAGCAGAATAAATTAAAAAATTTATTAGATCTCGGAGTATAATATGGGAGACACATTTCTGAAGAATTGGCTGTAAAAAATTATTTGTGTCAATATCCAATCACGCCCCAATATTACACTCACTCACATCCCAGAAATAGCATAAAGAAATTTTTTTCCAACCTCCACGCGACCCAAGTGAGTGGGTATAAGGGTCCCTCACAGAAGAATACCTTGGAGATTGGGTTGATACCCTTCTCCAACCCTTCGTCCTGGTAATTCCAGGTTAAATCAAAGACAAACCAAGATGTCCTAGTCTCTATCGTAAATAAAGATTCCTTGGCAGACAAAAACTTTTCCGCTGGTACAGCAAGTATGAAGATGTTAGGTTTTAGTACTCCTTCAATTCCCCATTGGGATAAAATGCAGTCACATTGGGTCTTTTTTTGTAAGAAAAAAAATAAAAGGTGGCGAATATACTCCAGCTATCAATGAAATTTATACCTCCTTGAAGTGTGGAATTTTTTATTATGAGTAACAACTTTTATTTTCATTTGATAGTAAATATTATCTACAAAAAGCAAGGAGGCGTCAATGGGTGCGAAATGTTCACCATCATTGGCTAACATATACATGAGCATATGGGAAGAAATTTTTATCTTCTCCCTGGATTGCCCCTTCTCCTCCCACATCAGAGTGGTATGGAAGATACATTGATGATCTCCTCCTGGATTTGGGGAGTGGGATGGGATTATCTGTCCTGCTTAAATTTGTAGATTAACTCAATTAGCAATGGAGTATACAAATTTGAAATTTACCTCACATTGGGACAGGAACACAATAGAACTATTTAGATGTGACCCCTAACATGAAAAAGAACGATCATGAGATAATGGTGTCTGCCCTTTAGGAAAAATACTGCTAGAAAAACGATTATTTAAAGGCAAATTCATCACAATCCTCATTCACATCATAAATAACATTCCATTGCGGTGAACTAAGCACGCTTAGAAAAAATTCCTCCACCAGACACAATCTTTTTTGAATCACTCATAAAAAGCAATAGAAAGGTTAATAAAAAGAGGTTACACAAATAAAGGCAACTAAATAAAAGACTATAACCAGTGTGGCACAAATAGCCTAGAGAATACGTTATTAAAAAATGAAAAAGAAATAGTATTCTGGAGGAATGAATACAGGAAATAACATAGCAGGACAAAAACCTGTTAGTGTTACTTACCTATCCAGCTACGGTATATATTCCACAAAACCATGAAATTATAAAAAATTATCAAAAGGAATTTATCCAATTCTATCTGTACAACCTAATATGATGACATCATTAAACCATCCAGGTGAAATTTGTAACCATGCAAAGCACCTACCCAAGCAAACTTACTACTCCTATTCTAATAACATAAAGTCAGCAATAATGTGGGAAATAAAGGACTGGTTAGAGGGTTAAAAGGATCATACAGAGTGTGTGAAACAATAGATGTATTACCTGTAATAGACATGCAACTCCACAAAAGATATTATTAGGGCCATCAAGCGAGCAGGGAGAGTTTTAAAAATAACGTATGTTATATCAGCTCTAACAGCACGGAATACAGTATATGTTACACTTGTACAAGTTGTAGGGTACAATATGTAGGACATCAGTGGGGCCGCACAGCCTAAAAATCAAGGATACGGAGACATTTGTCAGATATTAAGAGAATCGATCAGATCAATATCTCCATGGCATCGGCGCCATTTTGGTCAAAAAACATCTGGGTAATGAGTAAACAAGTTTTATCTGTAGTGGAATACTGAAAAAAGTGGGGTATCAACGCAGATATAGGAAGGTGGACATTAAGGCTTAAGTCTCTATCAAAGGGAAGTCCTGGTGGATGTTGCAGAACAGAACACCAAGTGGGTTGGTTTTTCCAGGCAGAGACTGAAACAGGAGACAGGATAATCATGTTCCATTATTAAATAAAGGCAAGAAAACTTATTCATGATATACTATAGACATTAATCTAATGTTAAAAAATAACATTATGTGTTGATATGTTTCCTCAGGCTTAAGTTTTGTGCTTTTAAGAGATGATATAGATTTTTATGATGTACTGTGTCTATATAGGAAGGACGTAGGATAATGCCTACTCTACACCAGAGACTCAAGGGACACGGCCTCCCGAAACGGCGTCTGTGCTTTGCTGGTGAACCGCCACAGGCACCCCACATGTATCAAGCTATGATAATTGGCGTTTTAATATGTTTTGGAAATAAAAGCCTGGCAGTGAAGTTCTCAACAAAGGACTTTTCATTACTTTTTGAAACTAAATGAACCATTTTGAACAAACTTGCATCACAGCTGCTGGAACTTCATGGTTTAAAGGATTTCTATTGGGAATTAGGAGGTAGTTTGGCTTCACAGCCTCTTGATCCGTCGTCATCCACTGAGAGCGTGATCACGAGTTGAGGGGAGCCGATTGGGCAACATTTGCTTTTTGTTAGTTAAGAGTTCTGGCTCCTACAGACAGTTTAGACGCTCACTCATCCAAGTTGTTACCTGAATTAAAGAAATTTGTCTTAAAAAGTCAACGCTTTATAAAAAGGACGCTTGTCCACAGACTACAATTAATCATCAGACTCTACAACTTGGGCAGAGAACAAAAAAGGTCTTTCTACAGTATGTCAGGGGAAAAACCATAGATTTGAAAAAATCTGGAATGGGCTACAAAACCATAAGCAATACGCTGGGTAGGAAGGAGACAACTGTTGGTGCAACGGTAAGAAAATTGAAGAAAATGACAAAATGACTGTCAATCAACATCTATCGGGGCACCATGTCAGATCCATCCACATATGTATTCCTTGATCATGAGGAAGGTGACAAATCCAGCCTAAAACTACAAGCGGGGGGAACTTGTTACTGATCTCAAGGTCAACTGTGACGCAATACAGACCCACCAAGAAAACGATATGGTAACGACATTATGGGCTGGATATGGTTTAAAATCCTGCAATGCCCGCAAGGTCCCCTGATCAAGAAGGCACATGTGCAGGCCTGTCTAGTTTGCCAATGAAAACCTGGATGATTCTGTGAGTGATTGGGAGAAGTTACTGTCACGGTTGGGCACACCCGTGGTCACCGCCCCCGAGCGGCCCCGCCCCCCGCAGCGGGCATGGGCGCCTCACCCGCCCGGCCAAGCTCCCCTCTACTTACCCGGCCGCCCCCTGGTTTTGCCTCAGCCCCCCCGGCGCGGGGGTCCCCATCTTAAGGCGGCGCGCACCGGCACTGTGAGTTTTAAAAGGGCCCATGCACCGGGAAATTTGGGGCAATTGCCGGTCACTGCCTTTTTTAAAGCCCCCCCTTTCGGGGGCTGTGCCAATCTTTGCCTTTTCCCAGCCTTAAGAAAGCTTTCCAAGCCTTGTTCAGATTACCTGACCTTACCAAGCTTCCGTTCCTCGAAACGCCCCCTTGCCTCCTGCCTGACCAAATGCCTGCCACGACCAGGGACCTCCGCCGTCCTGACCTTCTGCCGTCCCCGACTACGAGCCCCCTGAGTTTTCGCAAAAACCTTTTAACCTTGGGCTGCCACCCAAGCAAGTAGTCAGGGTAACAACCTGGTAGACTCCCGCCGCAGCAAGTCCCACCCGCTTTCGGCGGGCTCGGTGAAAACCGGACCTACTTATATTCCGTTTCCTGGTGTGGCTTACACCATCGCTTGCGGTGGTCCAGTGCATCCACCGTCTACGTCCAGGTCCGTGACAGTAAGATCCGGCCATGGATCCCGCCAAGGTGCCTCTGCTGTCTGATGCTGACCTCACCGCTATTGTGGCTCAGCAGTCGCAACAGCTCGCTCAGCAAGCCCAGCAACTCAGCCATCTCTCCGCCATGATGCAGCAGTTCCTGGCCGCTCAGCAACAGCCACCCGCTCCCGTGGCCCCCACAGCTCCTCCGGTTCCGGCTCCAGCCGCTGGTCCACGGCTCCGTCTGTCTATGCTGACCAAATTCAATGGGGACTCCAAGGCCTGCAGGGGCTTTATGCTCCCTGCATATCGAGTCAATGGGCAACCAATTTCCTACCGAACGGTCTAAGGTGGCGTTCGTGCTCAGCCTTCTCTCCGGGAAAGCCCTGGCCTGGGTTACCGCCCTCTGGGACAGGGACGATCCGGTAAAAACTAACCTGGCTTCATTCCTCACCGAGTTCAGGAGCGTTTTCGAGGAACCTCCCAGGCTTCTCTGCCGAGCCCCGCTTTGCTAAACCTGCGCCAAGGGACTCATCTGTAGCGACTATGCCGTACGTTTCCCCCTTTGGGGTTCCGAGTTATCTTGTAATGAAGCGGCGTTGACTGCCACCTTCAGAAGGGCCTCTCCAGCCATCAAGGATGCTCTAAAATTTCCCGGGGTCTCCCGTCTTCCTTGAGTGACCTTATCTCCCTGGCCCCCCTCGGATTGACATCCGTTTCTCGGAACGCCAGGAGGAACTCCGGCAGGAACGGGAACAAACTAGGCCCCGTCGTCTTCCTTGTCTGGCCCCAGTATTTCAAAGGCCGCCTCAGTTGCCCTCGCCACCTGCCGCCGAGGAAGCCATGGAAGTGGATAGGGCCCACCTGTCTACAACAGAGCTAACCAGAAGACGTGAGGAGAATCTTTGTCTGTACTGTGGCAGTGCAGACCATTTCCGCAGATCCTGTCCACTGCGCCCACAGCGTCCGGGAACCGGGCGCACCTAGGTTACGTGGGAGAGGCGTCCCTAGGTGAGAGCAAGCCCTCTCCTCGCCTGACCATGCCCGTGATCGTCGGCACTGGGCCTGGTTCCCAGTTTCATGCTACTGCTTTCCTGGACTCTGGGTCTGCCGGAAATTTCTTGGACGCTGCCCTGGTGTCCCAGCATAACCTCCCTGTGATCCGCCTGGAGAAGCCCCTACTCATCTCCTCTGTCAGTGGAGAGATTCTCAAGGATCCAATTCGGTTCCGAACTGAGCCCCTGCTCCTACAAGTAGGGGTGCTGCATAAGGAGAGACTTGCGGCACTGTGAGATTGAAAGGGCCAGTACACCAGTAATTGGCTATTGCCGGTCACTGTCCTTATTTAAGCCTGCCCCTTCCTGGGGCTGTTTCCGGATCTTTAGTGGCATTTCAGCCTATAGAGAAAGCGTTCTAAGCCTTGTTCTGACTTACCGTGTACCGTACCATTAGCTTCCGTTCCTCGACCACGCACCTTGCCGCCTGCCCTGACCTACTGCCTGTCCACGACCACGAACCTGAGCCACCTGTCCTGACCTTTTTCCTGTCCCCGACTACGAGCCTGCCTGATGATTCTGCACTACGCTATACCTTGGCTGCCACCGCAAGCAAGTCACGTCAGGGGTAACGACCTGGTAGACTCCCGCCGCAGCAAGTCCATCCCGCTTTGCGGCGGGCTCTGGTGAAAACCGAGACCTACTTAGATTCCGTTTCCTGGCACGGCTTACACCATCGCTTGCGGTGGTCCAGTGGATCCACCTTCTACGTCCAGGTCCGTGACAGGTATTATGGTCAGATGAGACAAGAATTGAGCTCTTTGGCATTAACTCAACTCGCCGTATTCGGAGGAACAGAAATGCTGCCTATGACCCAAAGAACATCATCCACACTGTCAAGCATGGAGGTGGAAACATTATGTTTTGGGGTTGTTTCTCTGCTACGGGCACAGGACTACTTCACTGCAACAAAGGGAGAATAAGTGGAGCCATGTACCATAAAATCCTGAGTGACAACCTCCTTCCCTCCACCAGGACATTAAGAATGGGTTGTGGCTTGGTCTTTCAGCAAGACAATGACCAAAAACATACAACCGAGGAAACAAAGGAGTGGCTCAAAAAGAAGCACATTAAGGTCATGGAGTGGCCTAGCCAATCTCCAGATCTTAACCCCATAGACAATTTATGGAGGGAGTTAAAGCTCCGAGTTGCCAAGCAACAGCCTAAAAATCTTAATGATTTAGAGATGATCTGCAAAGAGGAATGAACCAAAATTTCTCCTGACATGTGCACAAACCTCATAATCAACTATAAAAAACATCTGACTGCTGTGTCTGCCAACAAGGGATTTGCCACCTAGTATTAAGTTGTGTTTGCAAAATGTCTCTCCAAAGTTAAAACTGACCTACGCTTAAAATCAAAGACTACTCATGTCTTTGTCAGTGGGCAAACTTGCACAATCAGCAAGGGATCAAATAATTATTTCCTTCACTATACATACATACACACACCACCTGACATGAAGTATGTATATATATTGCCCACCTCTTTTTTTATTATTCAATTAGCAAGGTTTGGCCCTGTGAACATAAAAATAGTCATACACAACTCTCCCCTCACACTTATTCCAGCGCTATACTGTTCTCACTGACAGGCGGTCTCTTTTCTTCTTTCTTCTGGATGGACATGATTGGCTGCAGCATCACTGTTCAGCAGTGAATAGCTCCAAAAGACAATGAAATTGAGTATCACATGACTACTGCAGCCAATCAGCAGTGTGGGAATAGCTTGTGTGGTGCAGTAACAGTGTAGTGTGTCTGTGTACCTGAAGATGTAGGGCTGAGCTTGGAAATCAGTATGCTGATTGGCCCTGCTGAAGGATGGAAGCAGAACTAGAAGCTAAAAATGTGCTCGTGTGCTGCAGGCTGGAAGATGAGGCTCAAGCATGAAAGGATCTAATCAGGAGTGTAACCCAGCAGGGGCTATTCTTCACAAGAATAGCAGTAGTGCTGCTTTGACTAGCAGGGCCTGGATAACATGGAGTCAATATTGACCAAGTGAAGTGACTGCTTCTACTGTCCTTGAGCTAGATAAGAACTGGTTGTGACTTGCAGTATGTTTTGTGAGCGACTGTTGAAATGGAGTACATTGAGTACATTATCAGTTTGTGAGCAGCTACCACTAGGGCTGTAGGAAACAGTCTGGTATGGGAAATTGTAGGGAGTGAGCAGTGCTGAAACCTAGGGTTGTAGTTATATCTGTGTTTGGGAAGTGAGAGGGAATTCCGAGTAGATCTGTCTGGCAAATAGCTGCAGGGAGGGTTGGGGGTCCTTTAAGCTCTTTAAATAGTGTGGAAAGTTAGGCCAGTAAATGTGGCATAGATTGAGGTAGAGAAATTGGGACAGTCCTGTAAGCAGTAGGTAGTGTCAGGTTTGTAGCTGAAGGGGTGGTAAAGCATGGTGCTTGATAATTGGGTCCAAAACATTAACAATTCCCTAGCTGCTTTGGGAAGAGCATTGGAGGTAGGCCTTGACAAGGCTTAATGGATGCCTGTACAGTAGCATGAGATGAACAGGGTCTAATAGAAGGAATAAGTTGCCAGATAGGAAGGGGAAAATACCAAAGGAGTGTGATTCTCTGTCTCCATAATTACAGTGGGGAAAAAAGTATTTAGTCAGCCACCAATTGTGCAAGTTCTCCCACTTAAAAAGATGAGAGAGGCCTGTAATTGACATCAAGTATGAGAGACAAAATAAGAAAACAAATCCAGAAAATCACAATGTCTGATTTGGAAATAATTTATTTGCAAATTATGGTGGAAAAAAAGTATTTGGTCAATAACAAAAGTTCATCTCAATACTTTGGTCAAACGTTTTTTGTAAGTCTTCACAAGGATGGCAGACACTATTGCTGGTATGTTGGCCCATTCCTCCATGAAGATGCAGTTGAGATCTATAGACTGGCTAGGCCGCTCCAGAACCTTTAAATGCTTCTTACAAAGCCACTGTCAGGACACGTTCATCTGGGCAGTCTTTCACCCGTTTAGCACCATGACCTGCGAGGGTTAATAAGTTTACCCTGGGACCACACCCAGCTCTGCAGCCTCTCCCAACTGAGAGTTTGTCCCTCAGGAACAATCGGAGGGTCCGGACGCCGCTCCATTCAGCTGCGGGGGCGGTGTCCGGGCAGACCTCTTAAACCTCCTCATTCCCTCCAGGCTTTGCCTGACAAAGGTTTCCCCTAGAGTTCCCTGTGCTTTGTTGTGATTTGTTTTCCTTGCATCTTGACATCGGCTTGCCTTTTGACTCCGTTTTGCTCTCCGTTTATGTACCGCACTCCCGCACGTATTTTGACCTCGGCCTGTTTCTGACCTCACTTGTTGCCTCCGATTGTGTACTGCGCTCCTGACCATGTTTGGACCCGGCTTGTTTCTGACCTTCCACTTGGAGTACGTTTCTTGGCTTATCCGTTACCGCACGGTTACCGACCCGGACTGATTGACTCCGCGTTTTACCTTACGGCCCAGCACTTAGCAACGTAGGGGATGTCGTCCAGTTGGGGTCTGCCTCCTAGGGCAGCACGCCAAGTAGGCAGGAACAGTGGGCTGGGTAACAGTCAGGGCCCACTGCACCTCCTCTGATGTGACAGGCACTCCTTTGTTGCCCTGTCGGTGTGCTTGGGATTATTGTCATGCTGAAAGATCCAGCCATGTTTCATCTTCAATGCCCTTGTTGATGGAAATCTCACAATACATGGCCCCATTCAGTTATTTCATGTACACGGATCAGTCGTCCTGGTCCCTTTGCAGAGAAACAGCTCCAAAGCATGTTGTTGCCACCCCAATGCTTCACAGTAGCTGCTTGCCTATTGCAGATTCAGACTTCCCAGCCTGGTGCAGGGCTACAATTTTGTTTCTGGTGTCCTTGGACAGCTCTATCGTCTTCACAATAGTGGAGTTTAGAGTGTGACTGTTTGAGGTTGTGGACAGGTGTCTTTTATACTGATAACAAGTTCAAACAGGTGCCAGTATTACAGGTAATGAGTGGAGGACAGATGAGCCTCTTAAAGAAGAAGTTACAGGTAGATGTGTGAGAGCCAGAAATCTTGCTTGTTTGTAGGTGACCAAATACTTATTTTCCATCATAATTTGCAAATAAATTGTGATTTTCTGGATTTTTTTTCTCATTTTGTCTCTCATAATTGAGGTTTACCTATGATTTCAATTACAGTCCTCCCTCATCTTTTAAAGTCAGAGAACTTGCACAATTGTTGGCTGACTAAATACTTTTTCCCCCAATGTAGTTTCTAAAAAAATAACAGAATCCTGAGCCTATTTTGAAGGATTGAATACTGTTAAACTCTTGTGTTGTGTTTTCTGTAAGATTATAGAAACTTTGTCACCTAGTATGAAAATAACTGCTAAGCTTCCGTGCCTCTTTTGAAAATTGCAACAATAAGGATTGCTGTACCATTGTGTGTGAAAAGTTCCGTAACTATGTTTGTTTGGATCTCATTGGTCTGCACAATCTTGTTAATACTTGTACTGCTCATTGAGAATTATTTTAATCAGATCACTCCTAAGTAATTTTTTTAAGCCCAAATATTATAATGTTTCTTAGAACTGTAATCCAAACATAGCCTTAGGTAATCTGGTCATTTCTCTCTATATCTACTCTAGTTCATTCAAGTCTTTCTTATACACTTCATAAATGTGCTGGCTAGTTGATGTATGTTTGAAACACAAAAGCACAGAAGATTGCTGGCAGAAAAAAAACGTGGTCTGCTCTTTTATTTCCCTTTCATCTTAGGATAAATATATTCCATTTGTTCCAACCATGTCTTCTGGAAGTTTGTTTAAAGCACCTGCTTAATTTTCCATAAAATAATATTTTGTAACATTGCTTTTGATCTTCCCTGTAGCCATTTTCTGATTTTTCCCCTGCTTGATCTGCTTTTTAGTTTATTATTAACAAACACGTTCCTCCTGAGCTTTGCTTAAATTTTTAATATATAAACAATGTCAATCCTTACCTGCTTCTTTTCTCAAAGTTATACACATTGGAGCAGATTTATCAATACTGTTTAAAGAGAACCTGTCACATAGATTATACCCCCCTTGCTGAGGGCAGAACAAGCTAGTGTCAGACATGCTGTTTCCAGCGATGTGTCCCTTATTCTGTAAAATGCTGTAGTTTTCGTGTATTTAATGCTCAAATCTGCAGTTTTCAGCCAGAAGAGTCATTCGAAGAGTCCTTCAAAGAGTCAGTTTTTTTCAAACCCGGCTAATCGAAGGCTAGCCCCGCCCACCTCAACTGACAAACCTATTACTTTGAACAGGTAGAAACATGTGAATAACTGTCAGTGGGTGGAGCTAGTCTTTGGTAGGCAGGGCTAACACCTACTCATGAATAAGATTTGAGGGGTAAATGCTCTAAAACTGCTGCATCTTGCAGAATAAGGGACACAGCGCTGGGAACAGCAGGTCTGACACTAGCTTGTGCTGTCCTCAGCAAAGGGGCATAATCTATGTGACAGGTTCCCTTTAACTCTTAGAAAGTATAAAGTTGGACTAAACTGTCTTACAATGCGCCACATTTATCATAGTGTGGTGCATTTTAGAAATATGTAAACTAAGTTTAATCTACTAAAGCATGTAAATACCAACAACAGCCTTATGGAAAAATCAATCTTTATTACACCATATAATACAAAACAATAACAGTGAAACAATAAAAACCTAACAAAAATATAAAATATACACAAACCATCCAGCAGAAAAAGGCTACTACTCTCCACCATCTATGAGTAAATAAGCTGAAGAAAATACATTTAGGCAAAGAAGTACAAGCATATAAGAGCTAATGCGATATAAAACATACTTAGCCAACCAGCCACCCATGTGGGGAGAGGAGCCAAACCCCGACGCACGTTTCGCTCAAACACTTCCTCAATGTACAACATTATATCTGGCGAAAATTCTGTCACAACTCCCTTGATAAATGTGGCCCATTAAGTTCGTTATGTCTTCTTGAAAGGTTTCATGCTTTAGACATTTCACCATTTATGTAACCAGTCTTTGGACCAGTTTTATTTTCTTTAAAGTAAAGTTGAGGTCTCTAGAGTTGAAAACAGTGGGTCACATTTATCACTGCAGTTGTTCTAGAATTCTGGTGTAATTTAACTAAAACATAATGGCGTTCATGCGCTATACCACATTTATTATGTGTTTTAGACAGTTTCTAGACACTCCGCTGCCTCATCCGACAAATGGGTGTGGCCTCAGTAAAAGGGGTATGGTCTCAATGAAAGGCTTGTCATGTTCCGCCATGTGCCTAAATTTTGGTACAGTTAGTTGCATGAAGTAAGTCAACTTAAAAAGGTGTAAATTTAGACTAGACAGTTCTAACATAGATTTATTAACATGATTTATTAAGATGATGATAAAAGGGTAAGACTGTCCAGACTTAACTTTGACAGTATTGATAAATCTGCCCCAGTATTTCAGACGTGGTATCACTAGAGCTCTATACAGTGGAATCACAATTTCCATCTTTCTACTGGTTACATCTCTAACTGTATATTTAAGTGTTCAACTTGCTACTTCCTGGCCATGCTGGTGACTTATTTTGAAGCTGTCAGAAATCAATAACCTTGAGCCCTTTTCTTCTGTGATCCTGTCTTAAATAGAACTGCTAATATGATACTCATACAGAGGAATCATTCTCCTCAAGTGCATTAAAGAGGTTTTACCACTTTGCAAAATCCTTTCTGAGGTCGGTATGGAGGTCACTTGCACAACTCTTCCCTATTTATGTCTATGCGAGTTCAAAATAAATCTAAGCATACTCACTTATGTTTGTTCAGAATTCCCATAGAAATTAAAGGGTGAACTACACAAATGCGGCTTTATCTCCTTATTTCCTGAGGCCGACCTCTCTATGCACTACAAGCCAATCTCAGAAAGGATTTTGCAAAGTGGCAAAACCACTTTAATTTACATTTGGAAACATTAAACTGCAGCTTCCATTGTTTTGGTGATTTATCAATGATACCTCTAAAAATACGAATACAATTTCACAATTTTGTAGTTGCATAATTTAGGGTTACAAATTATTTATAAATGTATTTAAAAGAGAAGGGCCCAGAACCTAACCCTGTGGTATACTACATCTTTTTCCAAATAATGCTGCAAATTTTTGGATCACTGAAATAAATCTCAAACATCTGTGATATATAGTTTTCCTGGTGTGTCTAATTAAAAGTAACCTACTTACAAGGGAAGTTCCACATAATTAAGCAGCCACAAGTTTCTAACATTATGAGAAAGAAAAAGGATCTCTCTGCTTACGAAAACTATCAAATAATGCAATGCCTTGGACAAGGTATGAAAACATTAGATATTTCATGAAAATTTAAAGGGGTTTTGCCATGATCTCATTTCATACCTCCTGCATCCAGCTTTCAGCTCTGTGTGCTCAGAAGGGGGCGTGTGTGATTTGTTTGAATTGCATATCATGGGACCCAGCAGGATGACATCACCAGGCCTTTCCTCTCTCTAGTGAAATAAAGGTCTGTTTATGTATGGAATTGTAAGTAGCTAGATTGTTGCTCAGAGGTAACATTTTTGCTTTACAGTACAAGGGTCCTCGGTTCAAATCCCTGCAGGAACTTAACCTGTGGATTTATTTTCCTCTTTATCAATGCACAGACCTCATTGAGGTTTCTTTTTTATTTATTTGCACTGTTTGACTAATTACTAAGGAGTACAGAGGACGTGAGTACAGTGACAGTACCTGCGGTTTGAACACTCAGTAGCTGCCTGAGAAGAGAGGTGATATCTGAGCATGTGCGACCAGGACTGAGGAGCTCACAGCCCTGGTCGTATCCCCTGGAGACGAGCTGTAAACAATGGATCACTAAAGGAGCAGCTATAAGAAAAACGGTGCAGAATTTTTAATAATGATGAATGTTGAAAATGTTTATTATTTAATTTTCAAACTTCCCACCTCAATTTTACTTCGTGGCAAAACCCCTTAAAGTGTGTTTGTTGTATTGTCAAAAGACTTGTGGCTGATGCAGAGCACAGATGTTTTCCTGCAGATAAAGGCATAACGGGGAAAGTTTTTGCCAGACAATTTTGTCGTGTTAAGAGAGCAGCTGCCCAAAAACCATTACAAAGCGGCAAACAGGTATTTAAAGCTGCTGGTGCCTCTGGAGTGGACTCCTGTGAAACCTCTAGGTATAGGATCCTCCAGAGGTTTGCAGATGTCTATAAACCTACAATATTTATATTTATATTATATATCAAAGGCTGCTTTTCCTTCTCCTTTAGCCTAAATGAATCAAAAGTGTTCTTAATAGTGCTGTCAGAGGCCTCAGCGCACCTTATTTTATTACAGCCCTTGCTACTTGTACTAATAATCCAGTCTAGCTGCTCAATTTGTTCTCTGGGTGGGCTGGACCTTACATCACGGTATGCCAAAATCATAAAAATATATGATTTATTTAAGTATGTGTTTTAGCTTCTCTGAAATGGTCAGAAAAATCTGCAGCACTCAAGCATATTCTCCTGTTACTGCAACAACGGTAGGCACAGTGCTTCTTTTGTAGACCATTTCAGAGAAGCTAAAACAAATACTTAAATAAATCATATATTTTTATGATTTTGGCATACCGTAATGTAAAGTCCAGGAAAGTGAGCCCACCCAGAGAACAAATTGAGCAGCTAGACTGGATTATTAGTAAAAGTAGCAAGGGCTGTAATAGAATAAGGTGCATTGAGACCTCTGACAGGACTATTAAGAATAGTGATGAGCGATTGTGTCGACTATCATTATCGATTCAATAGTCGATATCGGCAATTATCATGACGATATCCGATAGTCGATAACAGATTATCGCCGATGACCATTAAAGTCTATGGGAGAGGAACAACACCTTCATTCTTACACCCAAACAGGGCTGGAGAAGCTGGAATTAACATCCACAACAGTAAAATTAATACTTGCTACATCTTAGGCAAGACAAGGTTATAAAAGTCACAGAAAAAAAAGTCACAGACTATTCACTATCCCTGTCTTGTACCACACATGACCCTTAAATCTGCATGACCCACAAATTAAAAAGTTCAAGAAGGCAGTATTATTTAAACCATCATTTTACTTGAACTGGACATTTACTATCCCTGTCCTGGACCCCAGCATGAGCCTTAAACCTGTCTGAACCACAAATTAAAAAGTGCCAGAAAAAGGAGTCTATCAACGACCATTTTAGTTGAACTGGACATTGACAATCCCTGTCCTGGACCGCAGCATGCCCCTTAAACTGCATGACCCACAGTTTAAAAAAGGGCTGGAAAAAGGAGTCTTTGAACCACCATTTTAGTTGAACTGACTTGACTAAAACCTGTCCTAGCCCGCAGTATACCTTTAAAACCTGTCTGCCCACAGATTAAAAAGTGCCGGGGAAAAAGGGTTTCAACCCCTTTTAGTTTGAACGGGACATGCCTAACTTGTCCTTTGGCCCCCAAATGACCCCAAACCCTTTTTTACCCACAGAAAAAAGGCCGGGAAAAAGGAGTCTTGAACCACCTTTTTAGTTGAACGGGAAACATTGACATACCTTCCTAGACCGCAGTATCCTTAAACCTGTCGACCCACAATTTAAAAACACGTCCCGGAAAAGGAGTCTTTGAGCCCCTTTTTATTGAACGGGACACTGACTATACCTGTCCGAGCCACAGATGTCCTCAAACCCCTTGACCCACATTTTTAAAAATCCGAAAAATAGTTTTTGAACCACCATTATGCTGAACTGGAATTGACTAACATGCCCCGGACTGCATTATGCCCCCAAACCCCTTACCCAAAATTTAAAAAGTCCGGGGAAAAGGACTTTCAACTACCATTTTAGTTGTCTGGACATTGATTTCTCCCTGCCCTTGGGCCGCAGCATAACCCCCAAACCCCTAAACCCCAGATTAATAATGCGGAAAAAGGAGTCTTTAAACCACCATTTTTATTTTTGAACTGGACATTGACATAACGCCTGGCCACAGAAATAACCCTAAAATCCCCTTGACCCCAAAATTTTAAAAAGTCCGAAAAAGGATCTTTGAACCCCCTTTTTATTTAACTGAATTGATTTAAAACCGTCCGACCGCAGTATCCCCTTAAAATCTGCTGCCCCACAGTTTAAAAAAATTCCCGGGGAAAGAGGATTTTTAAACCACCATTTTATTGAACTAGACTTTTGACTAAACCTACCGGGGCCGAAAGCATGACCCCAAAAAACCGCTTGACCAAATTAAAAAGGGGGACGGAAAAAGGAGTCTTTCAACCACCATTTTAGTTAACTGTACTTGAATCCTTTTTGGGGACTGCGCTGACCCTAAAACCGCATGAACCCAGATTAAAAAGTGGGGGAGGAAATAATTTTGGGAACCACTTTTTTAGTTTAACCCGGGACATTGCCCCACCCCCGGGCCACAGCTGACCTTTAAATCGCATACCCCAGAAAAAAATTTCCCGGGAAAAAGAGCCTTGAACCACAATTTTATTTTGAACTGGACATTGACTAAAGTGTCCGGGGACCGCAGCATGACCCCAAACCCCTTGACCCAAGTTTAAAAAAAAGTCCCGGAAAAAAGGGATCTTTAAACCCACCATTCAGTTAATGCCCGACAGACCCCCAGTTCGAGTTCTGTCCCGCCACGCTTTTTTCGACGAAAACCGGGGTTTTTAAAACAAAAAGGTTTTTAAAACATAAACTTTTTAATTCTTATTACCAGGTAAACTGTGTCCCCCTTTCCCTGTGTGTTAATTGATTCCGCCAAACCCCGTGGCCAGGAATCCTCCAGCACCCTTTATTTAAGGGTTTGTCCTTTTGATTACATTTTTTTTTCCCTACCGGTTTGGTGTTCTTTCCACAATTTACCTCGTTCTGTTTCATCGGTCCCTTTTAAAGGGTTTCCCCAAACCGCCCCCTGTCCTGTTAAATTGGGTCTTTCCTAT
Source organism: Phyllomedusa bahiana (assembly GCA_025379985.1). Lineage (NCBI taxonomy): Eukaryota > Metazoa > Chordata > Amphibia > Anura > Hylidae > Phyllomedusa > Phyllomedusa bahiana. The sequence continues at coordinate 18,600 of JAODAL010054539.1, forward strand.
TTTTTGCGGGCTTTTTCTCTTAGGGAAATTTTTTCTGTTCCCCCTGATTTTGCTTGGCTTTGGACTATTCTTCTCCTCCAATTTTGACTTCTTTGCCCGCCAGTTACCGACTTGGCTCTCATACGGGTTTTCTCTTCTGTCTCCTGTTTTGGTACTGTGCTCCCCCTTTTGCTGCCAACCTTGCTTGCCTGCGTTCCTTATTGTGTTTTGTATTTATTGTCGTGTCTTTGTTTCCACTTTTTCAGAAAGTGCATTTTCTGGTTGGGGCCACCTTTTTTAAAGAGTCGGGTACCCCCAAAAAGGCAGGGACAGGGGTTTGGGACCAGCATCAGGCCTCCTCGTCTGTGTCTTCTCGGGGGTCCCGACCGGGTCCCTTACATTATAACGGGCCCCTTTTCCCGCAACCCCCCGGCGGTTCAAAAAAGGCACCGTTTTGTCGGTCACTGCCGCCTGGACGATTTGACCCCCAAATTCAGGCATGGGGGGCTTAAATTAAATTTTCTCAGCGTCGGACGCCATAACGACCCCTGACCCAGACCTGCCATCCCATCTGGCCCTCCCTCCCCTTTTGGGGACCCCCAAGCACCCGTCAGAAATCTAAATGCTGCTACCGGATCCTTTGATGGAACCGCAGATTCCGAACCTTTCGAGAATCCTGTCACTATTTTTTTTTGCTTTAATTATTTTTTCCCCCAAAGGCAAAAAAGTACAATTTTGTGTCTCTCCTCCATGCCCACCTCGGGGGGCATTACTATACTCCCTAAGCCCCTGAGTGGGGATCAAAGGAAGATTTTCTTTAGCTCTAGGCCCCCGTTTGAAAATCCCACCGAGCGACACGCAGAATCTCACTTTTTCATTTAGCAAAGGGCCCTCGCTCGCCCCAAAACCGTTCCAGTTCCCCTAGGTGTACGTTGACCGGGGGTGGTCTGACCAACCTCTAAAAACCCTCTTTAGGCAAGGGCTGTCTATGCGAAAAAAAGCAGGTCAGCCACCCAACCCCGAGACCCAAATGACCTAAAAGATTTGCTGTAACTATTACAGAAGACTTAGGGAAAAGACCAGGAAAAAGCAAGGGGGTTTTGGGTTTTTCAGCCAATCAGGCTTTCCTTTAAAAAACCTCCTTTAACTTCTTGGGGAGTTCCTCTCTTCCACCCCCTCTCTTCTGGAGAAGAACCATGGGTTTGGGTTGCAATCCTGCCACCGGGGGGGAACACCCGTTGGAAACGCCTTGTGCCTTTTTTTTGGGGGGAAAACGGAAACCTTTTCTGAAAACTTCCATAGGCCCCAATCACCGCGAGGGAAAAAAACCCAAAGGGCCCAACAATTTCCCGGAAGGTAAATCGATGTACAGACCTCCTAACTCTAATAATAAAAATTTTTTTTTGCCCGTAACCTTGGGTTTCTAGTTCCAAGAGGTTTGGGGTTGTCAGCAGATTGAACAGGTCACAGCTAGTTTTACAGCATGGCTGTTGCTCAAACCTTGGGGTTTTTAACTAGTTCCATTGTGTTCTCCCCTTTTCATTTCAAGGTCGATTTACCTCCCTAACCAAGGAAGAAAAAAAATTTTTTTACGCAAGTCACTTTTTGATGTTGGGATGATCGCATACCGAAAAGCTTTTCCCTTTTTTTTCATGGAAAACTCACGGGATATTATTCTTGGGGTTTCCCGGGGTCCGCCTCCAAATCCTGTATTCGACGGAGGACCATCAATTGATCAAAAATTGGGGACTCGGTGGTTTTTCATTCGAAGACAGCGCCTCCTTGTTTTGCTGAATTGAACTCCGATATTTCAAATGTAATTCCGTCTTTAAAGGCGGTTTTTATGGAAAAGTGGGGGATAAACTGCCTCGCACAGCCCGAGTTTGGGACTATAGACCTCTTCCCGGGGGGAAGCTCAAATATTCCCCTGGGAAAAGAATTATGTCCATATATTTAGGGAAACCAAAATATTCTTGTTCCGGGAGAAATTGTCGTGCCGGAAACAGATCTTGTTCCCTTTGACACAGACATACCCAAGTTCGCTCCTTCCGGCAGCTCCATTTTTCTGTGACAATGCTTCCCCTCCGTTTTTCCGCCTTTACAGGTTTTTGAAACTAAAATTGAATCTCCCCAAGATTCCCACAGTAAAAATACCCCCAAAGCGGGAAAAGGGGGAAAACTTCACCAAGCCCACCCTAAAACCTGGAGGATCTGGGGGAGGGTCCGGGGGCCCCCCCTAAAGGGGGGTTACTTCATGTTTATGCCCGACAGTTTCGGTTCGGCGCCGCCAGGGCGTTGCGACGAAAACCAGGTTTTTTAAAACAAATACTTTGTATTCTTTTACCAGTGTGAACGACCCTTCCCCCCTTGTGTTAATTTTAAACCCCGGGCCAAAACCCCGGGGCCGGGAATCCCCAGAAACCCTTTTATTTATGGTGTTCCTCTTTAAATTGACAGTTTTTTTTTCCCTACCCGGTTTTGTGTTCTTTCCACCAATTACCTCTGTTCTGTTTTCATCGGTTCCCCTATTTAAGGATTCCCTTACCTCCCCTGTGCTTGTTTATTGGGGTCTTTTCCACATTTTTTGCTGCTTTCTCTTTTGGTTTTTTCGGGTTACCTGTTTTTTGCTTGGCTTTGGACTATTCTTCTCCTCCATTTTGTACTGCATTCCCCACGTTCCGATTTGGCTCGTCTTAACGTTTTTTTTCTTCGTCCCCCCCTTTTTGGGTACTGTGCTCCCCGCTTGCTCCAACCTTCTTCCTGACGTTCCTTATTGTGTTTGTTTTTATTTTTGTTTTGGTTTCCATTTTTCCCAGTATATTTTTCAGTTTTCGGGGGGGCCCACCTTTAAAGAGTCGGGTCCCCCCAAAAGGCAGGGACGGGGTTTGGGGGACCACTCAGAGCCTCACTCATTCTGGCTTCTGTGTGTCCCCGACCGGTCCCTTATGCACCATTTTATTGAACTGGACATTGACAAACCCTGTCCTGACCACAGTTCATGAGGGCCCCCGCAGCCCCGCGCCCGGGGTGCGGGCACCGTGCTGCCGCCCATCTGCCCCCGGCGGCAAATTTTATCTGCGGGTCGGGCCCGGCCCCCCCTTACCCGACCCCGCTCCCCCTGCTTCTCAAGCTCCGGCCAGCCGTTTGCGCATGCCCCCGCCTTAGGCGCGCACCGCTGGCCTCTGGATTTAAAGGCCAGTACACCCATTTTTGGTTAAGCTGGGAGGTGACCCAAAAACCCCCTTCCTTCCGGTTCCCTTTTTCCAATCTTTAGTGCCCTTCAGAGTCATTAGGAAAGCATCTAGTCTTTGTTTTTTCCTTACCGTTACCAACCGTCTTTCCCCCGTTTTCTACCACGAACCTCTGCCCCTGCCCTGACCACTGCCTTTCCTCGACTACGCCCAGCCTCACAATTCTGTACCACGCTTACCCTTGGGGAAACCACCGCAAGCAAGTCCCCCAGTGGAAACACCTGGGGAGTTCTCCCCCCCACAAGTCCATTCCCGCTTTAAAAAGGCGGGCCTGGAAAACCAGTTCACTTAATTTTCCCTTCTTTTGGGGTGGGGTTCCACCACACTTTGTGGCCCCAGCGGATCCACTACCCGCCGACACACATAAGCCCCAAACCTGCATGACCGCTAGATTAAAAAAGTGCCGGAAAAAGGATCTTTGAAAAACCCATTTTAGTTGAACGGGACATTGACTAAACCGTCCGGGCCCAAAAATGACCCTCAAACCTTCATGACCCCAATATGTTGAAAATTATTATAAACAAAGTTGAAATCGCACATTTTTATGTGACATTTTTTAGATCATGCATAATTTGGTTTAAATCGTGCATCATCTATTAAGACCCGCCCATTTTCAGCGCTTCCTTCTTTTTTGGGCCAAAAATCATTTTTTACGAAAGAGCGGGGTGAAGTGTTCGACGTCATAAAATGGAATGTGTAGGTTGCGATTGCGGGGAAAAATCACATACCTCTTTTTTACAAAAACCAGCGTTTCCGTTCAGCCCAGGCTCTAAAGCTCTCAGAGCAAAAGGGGACTTGCGCTCGCTTGTGTCCAAACAGCTCACGAAATTTTTATATTTTTTCCACAGAGGAAACCTCTACTATTAGCTGTGATCCTTCAATTTATTAGATTGGATTACAAGATTTTTTTTATAGTTAAAGGGAGAGAATTTAAAGACATCACCGCTGTAAAGTCACGGGGGGGGCAGAGGGGGGCCCCCGCGGGGGGAACAGACAAGCTCTATAAAGAATACGGATAAAATTCACCCAAAACTTAGTTAGACATTGCACGAAAAAGCTTTTTAAAATTAACTTTTCTATTTAAAATTTCCTGGTATTGGGGGGCCTGAACTTATAGGATACCATCTTTTCTAGTAACGCAGTCCTTTGTTAGGTGCAAAAAATCCACTTTTATTTTCCGAACATTTTAGTATGTTTTTATTTTCAATTTTTCCCCTTCCACTTTTTTTGTATACCACCTTGCTTTTTTAAATTTGAACCAGCAATTTTGTAGTCACCACAGTTTAATTGAAAGGGGCCAAAAATATCTTTTATTATACGAAAAGACAACTCTATAAAGAAAACTGATAAAAAAGGGTTTCCCCAAAACTTTGTGTAGACTTGCACTGCAATAGCTTTTTTTTATTAACGTTTTTATTGAAATATTTCCTTGATATTGGGGACCGAACTTATAGGATACACATCTTTTCTAGTAACCAGGTTTTTTTTGTTAGGTGCAAAAATCCACTTTATTATCGTTAATTTCAGATAGGTGTTCCTTTTCAATTTTGCCCCCTTCCCCCCTTTTGTTGAATATCCACCTTTTCAGTTAAATTAAACCAGCAATTTTGTAGTCACCCAGGTGAATTGAAAGGTCAAAAATATCTTGTATTATACAATAACAAGCCATAAAGAATCTGGATAAAGTTTCACCAAAACTTAGTGTAGACATTTCACTGCAATAGCTTTAAATATTTAAAATTTTCTATTTAAATATTTCCTGGATATGGGCACCTGAACTTTTAGGTACACATCTTTTCTAGTAACTCAGGGCCTTTGTTAGGTGCAAAAATCCCCTTTTATATCATTTAGAGATGGGCGAATCGATTCTAACGAAGTGGAATTCGTTTAGAATTTTAGGAAAACTTCGGTTTTTTGAACCAAGTCGAATTGGGGACATCGGTGAAGAAGTGTGCTTTGATTGATAAAATGGCGCGAGCACATGGCCTACAGGGGCAAAGCACTCTGGAGGAAAAGGGCATAGCCGCATACATTGCAAGATGAAGCCAAACAGAGACCCGGGGGATTCTGTGACGTCACCACACTATATAATCCGGGCGAGCGGGGGAGCCATACCGCTCTCACTGACTGATCAGGGAAGGTGCTGCCACCGAAAGTTACTGAAGAAATGATTTTTTACAGCGATTTTTTTGGGGGGCTCAGCTTTTCTCAGAATGCTTCTCTTAAAGTTCATTTCTGATTTTTTGGTGTATTTAAAAACTGAAAACCATCATATACATGTTTAATGCTATCTGCCAAACACATTGAAAATCCAAGGGGGACTAAGCCATTCCGTTTTTTATTTATTTTAAAAAAATAGCGTTTTTATAATACAAATTAACCCCCATTTTTTTGGGTGCTCAAATCTTTTGCGCAAATTTTCATCCAGGGTTAATTAAGCATTGTTTGCTGCGTTGTGACTCCAAGAAACCGTCTTTTCACCGCCAAAAAATACAATTTTCCTGTCGCATAAATTTACAAAAAAAAGGTTAAATACAAAATTTTTTCCCCTTGTTGGGTTTTGCGTAAAAAAACACCAAAGAAACACGTACAAACTAGTAGTTTCCCGCTGCTCAATTTTTTGCGCAACTTACATCCAGGGGTTTAATTAACTTTTTTCTGCTGTTGTGACTCCAAGAAACCGTCTTTTTTCACCCCCCAAAAAATATAATTTTCCTGTAGCAAAAATTTTACAACGAAT
>JAODAL010054540.1:0-24568 GCA_025379985.1 Phyllomedusa bahiana
CGCTTGCCATACTTCCTCTGTGATGAATTGTAGGTTTAGAAGCCACTTCATCACCTCGTCAGTCTCTTGACAATCCTTCAAGACATAAGAGTCCCTAAGAAAACACTATCTACACTATTCATAAGAAAACAATATCTATATTAGCACTATGATGGCAGTCTTAATCCAGATTCCCGTGTGTTATCCAATTGTCCATTCACCATTAAGACCTTATTAAACCTGTTGGAATTCTAAAGACTTGTCTAAAAATATCTTTATTGAGAATGCTGAAAGTCTGCAAGGTAGAAGTTACTGTATAATGTCTACCTTACAAAATCTCCACCTTTTAACGTTTACAGTATCTCATAAAATAGAGTACACTCCTCACATTTTTGTAGATATTGTATTATATATTTTCATGGGACAACACTGAAGATATGACACTTTAACAAAATGTAAAGTAGTGACTGTACAGCTTGTATAACAGTATATAACACGCAGTCATCAACATCTAAGCCACTGGTAACAAAAGTGAGTACAACACAAAGTGAAAATGGACAAATTTTGCCCAATTTGCCATTTTCCCTTCACAGTGTCTTGTGACTTGCTACAAGGTCTCAGGTGTGAATGGGGAGCAGGTGTTTTAAATTTGGTGTTTTTGCTCTCATGCGCTGTCATACTGGTTACTTGAATTTAAACATGGTACCTTATTGCAAAGAACTATCTAAGGATCTGAAAAAAATGAATTGCTGCTCTACATAAAGATGGCCTAGGCTATAAGAAGATTGCCAAAATCCTGCAACTGAGCTGGGGCATGGTGGCCAAGACCACACAGCGGTTTAACAAGACAGGTTCCACTCAGAACAGGCCTTACCATGGTCGACCAAAGAAGCTGAGTGCAAATGCTTAGCGTTATATCTAGAGTTGAGTGCTGCCAGTATTGCTGCAGAGGTTACTGTGGTGGGGGTTCAGCCTGTCAGTGCTCAGACCATACGCTGCACACAAATTGGCTGTCGTCTCAGAAGGAAGCTTCTTCTAAAGATCATGCACAAAAAAGCCCGCAAACAGTTAGCTGAAGACTATCAGACTAAGGATATGGATTACTGGAACCATGTCCTGTGATCTAATGAGACTAAGATTAACTTATTTGGTTCAGATGGTGTCAAGTGTGTGTGGCAGCAACCAGGTGAGGAGTACAAAGAAAAGTGTGTCTTGACTAAGTGTGTCTTGACTAAACATGGGGGTTATAATATCATGACTTGGTGCTGCATGAGTACTGCCAGCTGTGGGGAGCTACAATTCATTGAGGGAACCCAAGAATGCCAACATGTACTGTGACATACTGAAGCAGAGTAGGATCCCCTCCAAGGGCAATTTGTCTTGTTAAATCACTGTATCGTCCTGGCCACCATTCTTCAGCTCAGTTTAATAATAATCTTTATTTCTATAGCGCCAACATATTCAGTTTCAGGGTGTTAGCAATCTTCTTATAGCCTAGGCCATCTTTATGTAGAGCAACAATTTTTTTTCAGTTCCTAAGACAGTTCTTTGCCATGAGGTGCTATGTTGAACTTCTAGTATCAAGTATGAGAGAGCATGAGAGCGATAACACAAAATTTAACACACCTGCTTTCCGTTCACATCCGAGACCTTTTAACACTAGCGAGTCACATGACACCATGGAGGGAAAATTACAAATTGGGCACAATTCTCCATTTTCGCTCATGGCTGTTCTCACTTTTGTGGCCAACATGCTGTTTCTGTTTTACTGGACATATCAACTATACCAATAAAAGAATTGTGTTGATCAAGTGCTGGTCCAATATCTGTTTCAGCAGTTTTTGCCCATCGGAGATTTGAAGACATTGTTTTTTACATAGTTTGTAAGGTTGATGAAAGACAGATGTCCATCCAGTTCAGTCTATTTTCCTATATTGTTGTATATTGTTGATACAGAGGAAACCCCCATGAGGCAGAAGTAAATTGTCCTCATTTTAGGGGAAAAATTCATTCCCAACTCTAGTCTGGCAATCAGAATAAATCCCTGAATCAACGGCTCTTCTCCGGTATCCTAGGCTCTATAGCTTGTTATATTATTACACTCTGGAAATGTATCCAGACTCTTTTTGAATTCTGTTAGTGAATTTACCATGATAAGTTCCTCTGGCAGAGAGTTTCACAGTTTCACTGCTCTTACAGTAAAGAATCCCCTTCTATGTTTATGTAGAAACGTTCTTTCTTCTTGGTGCAGAAGATGCCCCCTTGTTCTCAATATAGTCCTGGGTATAAATAGATCTTCGGAGAGATCTCTGTATTGATCGTTAATAGATTTATACATATTTATTATGACCCCCGAAAGCCATCTTTTCTCTAAACGAAATAACCCTTGTTATAACCCTTTCTATTGCCCACCTTTAAACCTGTTGAAGCTCTACAATGTATTTCTTGTGCACTGGTGTCCAGAACTGTACACAATATTTCATTTTTTTGCAGACATTGATCCATATTTCAACCCACCTACCTGTAACCATGGAGTTTGAGCATCATACCAAACTGCTAACCAGGCAATTTGGTTCTATGTCCTTTGGAGTGTTGTGCCTCTACTGCACAACAGGTAAAAGTAAGCAAAATACACCTTTTCTACATTGTAACAATTGTTTTTAATATTGCACTAGGAAGTGCTATCTTTTTGTCTCTTATCAAATGACCTACACTTTCAGTATGAAACAAAGAAGTAGAGAAAGAATTCAATATTATAAGCATAGTGCAAACCCTCAATCACCAGCACCCCCAATCTCCTTTGTGTCCCATGCAGATACAATGCCAGCAGGTCGGCATTTGGCAGTTCTAGCTCATGATATCCTTGACAGTGGCATTGTCTTCAATTGTCAAGGCAAACTGGGAGCTGTAGTTTTACAGAAGCTGAAGAGTCACTTGCTCAAGAACATTGTTCTATGACATGGAGGAAATAATGGTGGACTTTCAAATCTATATTTCCTTTGTCATTTGCAAATAGGGCACAATTTCCATTTTAATAATCAGTTGAAAATAGTCATTTGATTAAGGCCTAGTCTACAGGTTTTGCAGGCAACATTTCTCAAACGGATTTCGAGAATGACATTTGTCGGCTGCTGATTCAAATCAACATTATGTCTGCGGACTTATTAATGAAAGAACAGGCTTCTCAAGTCAAAGGTATCACACCAGGCCTCATCATGACAAAGTAACACACTGTGAGCCGTGGGCCTGTAAAATAAAATAATCTTACATCTAATTCTTGATTATTCTGACTGACAGACACAATCACAGTACAGAGAGCCTGCACCTTTTCTTATTAAGATATATAGTGTTTCCTTCTATGCACAGAAATACATTTAAAGTTAATAGGATCAGAAATTCTCTGTCTATGGTTAAGGATTTGTTGTATAGAGATTAAAGTATTACATTTTTTAAATTACTATGCAATGGGTGGGATATTGTTAGTTACGTTTGATCTAATCACTGACAGATTTCTTTCCTGGGCTCTGTAAAAATTAAAACACACAAGTCCTTCTGTATCACTCATGTAAATGATGCTCCTCTTTTCTTGTACAGTAGCTTGAAGATTGACAGTTTCAATTTAACAAATAATTCTCTTAATTGCTATTTAACTAGATATGGACTTGTTGTCAAGCTGCTGCTCCAGAAAGGGACCCAACAAGGTGGACACCAGAATAGGGCATTAAATGCCATTAGAAGCTGTTGGAGAATTGTCAGCATTTTAGTTTTTAGAAACATTTCCTGCACAAGAATACCCTTGTGTTGTAGGTAGGTGTTTCTGCACAAAGAGGGTTTTACTATCTGAATCTATACATTGAAATAAAACAGTTTTTCAAAATTGCAATATTGATGGCTTATACAGTATATGGCCATCAATATCTGACTGGTAGGGTGACGACTCTTGACAACCTGCTGTTCAGCTGTTTGAAGCAGTTATGATGACTAAGCCCCTGCTGCTGCTTTTTTAATCTTTGTATGACTTGTTACAACATTGTCACTATAACTATATAACTATAACTTGCACAGCCACTACTATATACAGTGCCAAGCAAAATGGTTACAATGTTTTGAAATTTTGATTTTCAGGGTCCATATCTCATCATCTACTATAGCTTTGAATGTGAGACTACCCTCATTTTATAGACAGTCATCTTGGCTATCTCATACATAAATTTGACTTACAACTATTTAGCATATGCTTAGTTCTGCAGATTCTTGTCATGTAACTACATTGTTACTGTTTTGCTCCCGGTGGCAGAACAATCTTTTTCTTCTTGTATACTACAAATTACAACCTGTTCTCATATTCCCTAATAGCTCAGTGTGTTATTAGGTTGATTCCCAAGTGAAAGACCACTGGTTCAAGCAGTCATGAAGAAGACTTCCCAAGAAAAGAGAAACATCATCCAGCTCATCAATAGCGGTCTCTCAGCCAAGAAAGTTGGCAAACTGCATCATGTGAGGCCATGACAGCTGGAAGAATATGAAATAAAGTCTGTTCATTCACTCCAAAGCCAAGAGGTGGACGTCCAGACAAATATCCGAGTTAACAGGTTAACTCATCACAAGATCTATCAGTTCTGGCACAAACATGGCAGTGGAGGTAATAGTTCATAATAGTGAGATCACAGTAGTCCATACAAGCACCATGTGACATGCATTACAAAAGTCTGGAATGATGAACCAAAGAAGGTGAAGAAGCCTCGACTTTAAAATCATCATAAGAACTATTGGCTCGAGTTTACAAAAAGGTATGAAAAGTGGACAGTAAAATGTTGGAGAAGCAATGAGATGAAAGTCAATAGACTGGGCTTTGATGGGTGCAAATGGGTCTGGAAGAATCAAGGAAAAAAGGGGGCTAACCGATTGAGAAATTGAAGGAACTGTCAAGTTCGGTGGAGGAAGTATGGTGTTGTTTCACAGTTCCCTCCCCCGCTCCCGCCCCGCCCCCGGCCACATGGCGTAATTGCGGGGCATAATTACGCCCTGCAAATAAGCCATGTGAACCTAGCCGAAGTACCTCTTGGTTGACTGCAGGGCTACAGTTGATAGGCATCGGTACCCCAAAAAGTGCATAGTCATCATCATAGATAGATAGATAGATAGATAGATAGATAGATAGATAGATAGATATACATACACACACTATGGGCCTCAATTATTAAAATTATCTAAGTCTAAGACTTTCTTTGTCTTAGACTTTCATTTCATATATTCCTCTGAAAAAATGAAACGTTCTCTTGTTGGTTGCTATGGACAAAAAAAGAAAGCTTTAGACCTAGACAGTTTTCATATATGTCCCCCTATGTACATTTCTAACACAATAAAAATATTATGTACATATGTTCTTTCAGTAGTGCAAACATCTTCAACGTTATTTCTATATAAGACCATTGTTAGAGTGGTCGCACCAGTTTACACAAACAAGCAATAAAAAGATTGTCATACTCCCTCAAGCTCTTACCACTTTGATCCTGTGCTGAACCATAGGCCATTAGTATTGCAAGTTCTAAAAAATCCTCTTAAATACACATAAAAGCCAGACATTCAACTGTTCTATTGCACTTGTACTTCAAAGCGCAAAATTTCAATGTGACACAACCTCTGCAAATACAATACACTTCACTTTAGTCTGAATAATCTAATTTTCAAAAACATTTGTTCATTGGAAGTCCATTCTACTGCAGCTTTTTAGCTGGGTCAGTGAAGGCCTGTTCACATCACATTTAGCTCTCCCTTTTAAACATCTGTTTTTAGTTTTCTTTTTTAAAATGGCTCCATTAACAGATTCTTTGGTTTTCAACCTTCATAGTCTTTTCAAAGATGGTTAATAGCGTCTATCCGTCTCCACCTGATAAGTTTTTATTTTGATCACTCTTTTGTCTACTGTGAGAAAAATATACAATAAAAAACAGGATGTTTACGAAAGATACAAAAACATGGTGTGCACCGAGTCTCAGTAGCAGACAGGTTTTCTAATATTGTGCACAGCTTACATAAGGCATTATAATGTAAGTTTGAGTTCTCAAACCAAAATGCAGTCATAAATTCAAAAGGAAAGACATTTATAAATAAAAATCTTCATTTTTTGGGCCCCATAACAGCTATCACTAAAACAACACTGCAGATCTAGCTTTCTAAAGCACAGTATTTTAATGCTGACCATATTACAACAATACACATTTTATGGCAACCATGCTTTTCCAGTACATTTCATTGTAATTAGGGAAATTTTAAATTAGCCAATGCAGATTAGTTCAATGCAATGCCACCAATCTTATACATTCCCTTCAACCACCCAACACTGTGTAAATCAATAATGTACAACTACTAGCAGTACCCTCCATCGGGAGAAAAGTGCAGGCTGTACTCTGTACTGGAGATGACATATGCCATACTGGGATGGTCAACCACTACACCACCAAGCATAGACTAAATAAATAGAGAAACAGCTAGAATTCCATGTAGTGGTGAGAATTAAAACATTCAGAGCTTTATAAATTCTCCCACATCACAATACAGACACCACTCTATAATATAGCATAGTGGATAGCAACATTTCATGCCAAAGCCCTTCTTCAGGATTCGGTACAATAGGGTCCAGTACTGCTGAGTGGTTACAAATAGAGATGGGCGAATCGATTCTAACGAAGTGGAATTCGTTTTGAATTTTAGGAAAACTTCGATTCTGAACGAAGTCAAAGTTTGGGGTGATTCGCGGGAACGAAGCGTGTTTTTAATTGATAAAATGGCTGCAAGCACATGGCGTTACATGGGGCAAAGAAGTCTGGGATGAAGAAAGGAGTTAGCCTAAATGACATGTGCAGAGATGAAGCCAATCAGAGACCGGCAGGATTCTGTGACGTCACCGCACTATATAAGTCCGGGCGCGAAGCTGGGAGCTCATACCTCTCTCTCTGTGCCGTGTTGTAGCTGCTGCAGCTCCAGTATTAGAGATCTCACACAAAAGAAAGACCTTTTATACAGCGATTTTGGGGAGGGGGGGGGGTGTCACAGCTTGTCTCAGAGACTGCTTCTCTTACGTTCTAATTTTGATTTTATGGGGTATTGGAATTGAAGTCCAGTGTGTGTCCAATGCAGCTGCATATACATTTTAATGCTATCTGCTCAGTTTCTGGAGCACATTGAATATCAAGGGTTATCTAAGCCTGTTGTTTGTTGTATTCAGTTAAAGAAAACAGCGTTTTTACAATCCAACTACCAGTTAATTTTTGGCTGCTTATTTCTTTTGCGCAATTTATATCCAAGGGCTATTTAAATGTCTTTGTGCTATTGTAGTCAGTAAAAGAAAGGTTTTTCTTTTTTTTTTTTAAACGCCAAAGAAGAAATTTTGCCTGTAGCATAATGCATATCCGAAGGTTAATTAAGTGTTTTTTCTGCTGTTGTGGTCAGTAAAATACACGTCGTTTTAACTTGCTACAAAGCTGGTAATTTTTTTGGCAGCTCATTTTTTTGCGCAATTTAGATCCAAGGGTTAATTACGTTTTTTTTTCATGCTGCTGTGGTCAGTAAAATACACGTCATTTTAACATGCTACATAGCTAGTAATTTTTGGCAGCTCTTTTCTTTTGCGCAATTTAGATCCAAGGGTTAATTAAGTGTTTTTCAGCTGTTGTGGTCAGTAAAATACACGTCGTATTAACACGCTACATGGCTGAGAATTTTTGGCAGCTCATTTTTTTTGGCAATTTAGATCCAAGGATTAATTAAGTGTTTTTCTGCTGTTGTGGTCAGTAAAATAATTTATATCCGAAGGTTAATTAAGCCTGTTTGCGCTTTTCTATTCAGTAAAATACACAGAGTTTTTAAGTGGCACATACAAGTAAATTTTTCCTTTTCATTTGTGGAGCGCAATTTATAACCAAGGGTAACCCAAGCTTGTTAGTGGGTTCATTTGGAGTCAAATACAGGTGTGTATTTATCATATCTTCATTAAAACAGAGTCTTTTAACATTTTAGAACAAACAGTATGTCAGACAGAGAGGTGGCAGGCTCTTCATATGCGAGTGGCAGTGGCATAAACATTCCTGGAGCAGGCACAGGTCGTAGCACAGTAAGGGGACGTCGCAGCAGGGGTCACTCGGTGAGGCCAGAACTGAAGGCGTTCTCTAGCGGCCGTGTGTTGACCAGCAACCCAAGGGTTCTTGATTGGTTAACTAGGTCATCCACTTCCTCCCAGATGACATCTGACAACCCCAGCCAAGAGTCGGTGGGAACGTCAGACACAACCCTTAGTTGGCATGGCCCGGGAGTGGGTCAGTGGCCCTCACCTGTCCTCAAGCCGCCTCTGTCTCATCCGGTTCCCTCAGTCAGAGATCTACTATGTGGTCTGGGCTCAGCGCCACTATACAGTACCACTCAGCGCCACTATACACTATACAGTGAGGATGAACAATTTGAGGAGGACAGTCAGCAGCTACTTGGCAGCGAAGAAATGGGGCCAATATCCCCTGCTTCTTGCAGTAGGTGGCAAAGTATAGATGTGGAGAGTGGCATGGGAGGTCATGTTGTGAGGGATGAGCCTCTGTATACCAAGCCCGGGTTGAGGAGGACAGCAGTGAAGATCAAACAATAATCGATGAGATGTAGCCGAACGCACTGGGAGCGGGTTTAAGCAAGGGCTTCATCATCGTCAGGAGAAGAGGGCGTCAGCTTGCGCCTCAGACAGCGGCACAGCCAGCAAGTAGGTAGTGTGGCCGTGAGTCAGCAGGGTAGCAGCAGTGCGAGGTCGGGAGTCAAACGGCCACGGGGTAGAAAATCCGCTTCGCAGGTCCAAGAAAGTAGCGGCACAGGGGCTCAGCGAGGCAGTGGCGGTAGTAGTCACTCAGTGCGGAGCATTGGCGGTGTGGCAGTTCTTTGCTAAGACACTGGAGGAGCCGAATATGGGTATATGTAGAATCTGTGGGCAGAAAGTGAAGCGTGGCCAGGGATCTAACGTTGGCACCATGGCCCTGCGTCAACACATGCAGCGTCACCATCCGGTGGCCTGGAGAAAACGTTTGGGTCAGATGTGGTGGTCCATCCTGCCGCCGCAGTAGCACCCAGTGGCACGCATGCCATTGCAGCCAGTCAATGCTCAACAACCTCGGCAGAAGGGAGCTGTTTCTCTTTGTCATCATCTCCCAGTCCAGATGCACTCTGCCACCCCAGTTAGTAGATCCGCTGGACTACTGGGCAGCCAAACTGGATGTGTGGCCGCAATTTGCAGAGTTTGCAGTGGAGAAGCTGTCCTGCCCGGCCAGTAGTGTGGCATCAGAGCGGGTGATCAGTGTGGCGGGGGTCATCGTTACCCCAAAGAAAAGCCGCTTATCCAGGGGAAATGGGGAACAACTGACCTTTGTCAAGTTGAATCAGGCGTGGATCGGCCAGGATTTCCACACACCAATGCCTTAGGCGTCAGATTACATCAGCCTTGACGCCTCACCAAAACTTTGAGAAATGAGTCTGGGGTCAAACTACCTGCCCCAGCCACTATTCTGATGCCGCCCACCCCGTCTGATGCCACACATCTGCTGCCAGTTTCTCCACTGCCACCAAACCCTCTTTACCCGGGACTGGTATTGCCCCACCTCCACACTCTGTCATTGTACCACTCTATGACCTCATGCTGCTGCTGCTGGTGCGTTGACCTCCACACTGTGTCATTGTGCCACTCTCTGACCTCCTGCTGCTGCTGTGGCTGCTGCCGTGACCTCCACACTCTGTCATTGTGCCACTCTGTGGCCTACTCCTGTTTTTGCCACCTCCAGAATGTCATTGTGGCACTCTCCAACCTCATGCTGCTGCTGTGGCTGCTGCGGTGAGCTCCCCACGCTGTCGTTGTGCCACTCTGTGGACTCCTGATGTTGCTGCCATCTCCATACTGTGTGATTGTGCCACCTTTGTGGCCTACTCCTGTTTGTTCCACCTCCACACTGTGTCATCTGACCTCATGCTGCTGTTGATGCCGTCACCTCCACACTGTGTCATTGTGCCACTCTCTGACCTCATGCTGCTGCTGTGGCTGCTGCCGAGCCCTCCACACTTTTTCACTGTGCCACTGTCCCCCAAGCACCCCCAAGCACAGTGGCAGTATACAGTGGAGATGGAGGCAGGGGGGTCCCTCAGAATCACTTGTGCACATGGCCCGCATCATGCTGATTTGCCAGGTTAGTGACAGCCAAATAGTCACCATCCGGCAGAGGGATGACTACTGGCTCTCCACCTTCTTGGAGCTTCGCTACCGGTCCATAATGGTAGCCTTTTTTTCCAGCTGCTGAGAGGGAGGACAAACTCAAATACTCTAGAGAAATCCTCCGTAGTCAGTTTGCTAACGTACGAAACCATTTTTTGCAAAGGCAATTCTACATCCATCAGCTAATTCATTAATACCTAAAAAAGTTCCAAAAAAGTTTATTATGAAGTATAAACGTTGTAGTTTGAATCCAGTTTCTGCGTGACACCAATTTGTTGACATGCAGCATATAGAATTGAAGGAGACCCTCAATACAGGGAATGTTTTAGGTGCTTATTTTGCATTCGGTGCTATTAGTGATGGAATTTAGTAAAAAATTGGAATAATGAACTACAAGCAAATGCTGCAAAACTGGCTTGGGATGAGCTTATTCAGTATAAAGAATGAGAATCATATGTCCAAATTACAGACAGGAAAAACCGCCTCTGCCTCCTCCTTGAGCCTCGTCTGTCATATCCGTGTACCGTACCTCTTGCCTCCATCTGTTGACCACGATCCTTACTGGCTGTCCTGACCTTACACTTGTCCCCGGCTCCGAGTTTGCCTTACGATTTTGTACCTCGCTATACCTCGGCTGCCACCGCAAGCAAGTCTCGTCAGGGGTAACGACCTGGTAGACTCCCACCGCAGCAAGTCCATCTCGCTTTGCGGCGGGCTCTGGTGAAAACTGGGACCTACTTAGATTCCGCTCCCTGACGTGGCTATTGCCATCGTCCCCTTACTGTGCTGCGATCTGTGGTGGCTCTGGTAACCTACTACTGTGTTCTTTGACGCTATGGTAGGATCGTAGCCCTCAGCTTGATTTTTCCAGCTGGCGCTGCCATGACTTTTTCAGGCTACATTCCTGCTTCAGTTTTTTGGTCGGTTTTGCCCCTGTAAGTGAAAAGGGGAAATTTTTTAGAGTGAAGCGATTCTAAGAGCGGCAGCAGTCTGTGCGTGTCATACTAAAACACAGCATTGAAGACCCAAAACCCAAACTCCCCTCTGCATATTTAAGCATGGCCCCAACATTCTACAGCAACCTGCAGGCTCTGTGGGAGCGTGGAAATAGCTGTTTTTTTAAAGCGATTCGTCCCGAAGTAATTCGGACCAAAACAAATTTTGCGGGAAATTCGGCGAAGTCGGCGAACCGAATTTTTGAGAAATTCGCCCATCTCTAGTTACAATAGAATAGTCAGTATGCTGTAATGTAGAAGCATTGGTTACCACTGTGTTGCTGTCTCTACTATTGTATCTTCTCAATGGTACATGTCTTAGCCAAACAAGAACTTGCACTTGTCTTTGACACTGGGGTCACGAAAGTTTGTGTATATTCTTATTATTTGTCATTGAAAACCGTATTTGTATATGAGTATAATAAATGTTAAATTTTAACTACTCTTCGATGCAGTGATATGTGCATTTTTGTAAAGATAGTTATGGTATATAGTATATCCTGATTCAGTGATATATACTTGTTGTAATCGCACCATTCACCGGCTTTGGGCCGAGACATTGTTATACACTATGCTATATTACACACTGGTATCCTTGTTGTGATGTTAAAGAATTAATAAAATTCTGAATATTTTAATGCTGATTATTATCTGGGGTGCTGCATCTATATTGACTTAGATTACCTTCCATCTACACAATTTAACTACATAAGATTTTATTTAAAAAAAATACGTGACACTAATCCTCTGCATTTCTATGTAACCCCGCCTCTCCTATACACAAACTTCTACCTCCTAATACACATTATTGTAGTGGAGGCCACATCTACTACCAGGTGACATTTCCCTGCTAACCCTCAATTACAACTTAGGGCTCATCCCCACGGCACAAGACAAATACCGGTCAGTTTATCCGGTTTGTGTGCCATGCACATGGCCGCAGAGGGCGGCTTTTCTCCGCGATTAGCGGAGAAAAGCCCTCCCCCTTCACATTGAGATGTTTATAAACTGTCCGAAAACCGGACGGAAGAATGAACAAGTAGAATGTTTTTTGGCCACACGGAAAACCCGTGCAGTGGGGACTGCTACACGGGTTTTCCATAGAGGCCCCATGTAAAAGTTTGAGGCCGGTTTTTCAGACGGAAAAACTGGCAACCGTCTGAAAAACCTTCCGCAGACCGGTGCAGTGGGGACATGCCCTTACAGTTTTACTATACGATGTCCTGGTGTTTCTAGCTAATATCAAAAACTTGTTCTATCACAAATGATTGCCCTTTTTCCCCTCAACATGGGCTGCTGGGCTATTCCATTACCTGATAGACCCCAATCTTCCGCAGCTTCTTACCTCTCTGACCTACACAAAATCATCCCAACTGATTACTTGCACTGAACAGAAAGATATATTTTAGCACACAAGGACTATCTCACAGACGAACTGACAAATAATGTTAATTTTACTTGGAAATATACACTGCACAATATTCTATTGGAATTGTACCTATTAATAACAAAGCCAGACATTTTTATATTGAAAATAAAGCTTTTGTCAAATAGGAAAACTGCAGGCGACAAAATGTAACACTTGTTTTAGTTATTTAATATGAGATATTATATCAGTTTGACATTCATTTGTTTAATAAGGATAGAGAAATGGGTGATTTAAAGGACTTTCTGCACACAATTAAGTAGAAATAGTTGGTGGTAATCCAGTGAACATGGGGAGGCATGTTTTTTGTCATCTTGCTACAAATCCTAGGCTGATTTAATAGCCTTCTTGGTCTTTGTGCGCCCCGAATAGCCCTTAGAAAACAAGTGTTTTGGGTTGCGGGGCAAAGTTTTGTTTTAAAAAAACCCGTCAGCTTCAAAGAGGTTCAGTATCGCAGGAAATCAGCTGTAGTGAAGATGTTGTGTTGATAGTTTGTAACAGATACAAGGGGTATTCAATTCGAGAGGGGGATGTTCTTTAAAGACATCTGAAGGGGAAAAAAAATAACTTGACAATGAAAACATTGTTTAGAGACAAACTATATTTGTAAGACTAAAGGAAACTGCCAGACAATGCAACTTCCTCAATAAATAAAAGAAGGTGACAAGCATGTGTCAGACTTTGGGTGGGCTTTGTTTTTTGCTTAAAACAAAAGTGTAAAAAACGTGACTGTGACATTAGAAATCATAAGGTATTTTACAACAGAAAGTCAACAGAATTAGTTGTTAGCACTAAGGAAGGATAAATATATTTCCTTCCTAAATCAGTCATTTGAAGGATAACTCCATAATGCAAACATCAGTTCTTTATTGCATTTTAACATTATCTCTTCCTTACTTTGGCAAGTGATTTAGGTTTTTTATTAGGTGGTCATGGGATTGACGCATCTTTATGTTATAGTATTGGTTATGCCAGCTCAATAATGACAAAAAACAGTTTTTCATTTATTTCTTGTTTTCAGAGAGTTAAAGGGGTTCTCCAGGACTATATTTTTGTTATACCACTCACAAATGTATTATATTAAATTTTGTAATTCATATTCATTAAAAATTTACCTGTCCTGCTGGGAAAAACCAGGCAAAGAGGCTTCTCTCCCTCTCCCCCCCATCCTCTACAGACCAGTGACGGTCATTGATCACATGGCCTCAGTGAACATTTTGGCATCACTCAGTAGGTGTGCTTTGAAGCCACAGCGCAATAACACTCTCTGTAGTGGGCATGACCTGAGCAGATAATGTTTCTGGCTGCTTTCCTTTTCCACCCCTGTGTTTGAAGGAATGAAGTCATTACATTTGAGTTATTACAAGGGAGGGGGAAATGTTTATTTATCTTTACTAACATTAATGGGGGCAGGGGACAGAGTTCAGGTGGGGGTGTTTTTGCGTCATGAAAATGATGACTGCATCTCTGTACATTTTACATAGTGACTCATGATTCCTAACTATTATCAATATCATGACAGCAAGTATAGAGCTGGGGAGATTACACCCAGAAGGTGTCTGATTGCACACAGCACTTTTGCTTTACCTTCTTTGCGTGTGTTTAGGGAATTGCTTGTCTGGCTAAGTGCTATTCGATAACACATTGACCTGGATGAAGATAAGCCTAGCTACAACTGTGCTTCATTAAAGATAGTACTTCTTTAAACTAGTTTACACATGCAGATACTTGGTCAGATTTGAACGCAAACAAGCAAGTTTGATGTTAATGTGAATAGGTGTAGTGTCTGGAGGACTGGCGAAAAAGCATGATGGTGTGGCAAATCATTCATACAAACATACTAGGAATCACTATTTGATTGCTTACAGCAATTATTTCAAACATCGCTAATCGAAATATGTAAGGAGATAAACATACACTCTCTTTACTTACCATTTAAAGGGATTGTCTCACTCCAGACATTGATGGCAGTTCTGAGTTTAGCCAAGCGGCAATGCTCGGCTGTAATCGGAACTCCCATTTGTGTCTGTGGCAGAGTCCCAACCTACTCTCCATTCAGAACGAACAGGTTTCAGGGCTCGTTCAGGAGATAGGTGCGGCTACCATGATATGGCATCAATGTCTGTAGTGAGACAATCACTTTACCGCTTAACTATGTGACTGTTTTATAGTTTGCTGTTATTGCTTTGTATATGGACCATAAATGTAATGTATACATGAATGCTATCCTGTGTATCCGTGATATTATGTCGTGTACAGATTGTGCATCTATTAAGTACTGGGTTACAGGACTTGAGGGCTGGGTACTTGGTGGTGCCAAAATATAATGCTATGATAGCTGGCAGCAAGAGTGGGTGGTTTGTCATCTGTCAGCTGACATGAGGCAGTATCAGCACAAGTTTAGAAGAACCTGAAACTGATGTATGTGTTGTGACATTGATGCCACAATTCTGAATGGAGGGGCTCAGAAAATCAGAGCCTGAGTGTGGACAGTGAGCATGTGATGTCAAGCAGACCGGTATGTGGCCTTTGAAAAGTTGTTGGACGTGGGGCTTGTCCATCAGAGAAGCATTTGTGTTTATCAGGAGGTATTTATGGACCATGCCAGAAAGGGACTTGTCCATTGTAAGATTGCCAGTGGACTAAAGATCTAGAAAAAGGGTGACACCTGGCCTTCAAAGCTATAATGTAGAGGGTCGTGTAGCATACTTTTGGGAGAGCCATCCAGTGAGAGTTATAAATAGGATCTTGCTGATCAAGGTCTGGAGTGTGTCACATCACATATCAACTGCTGACCTAAAGGTTTGTTGTTTCTTGGCTAAGATAGCCATGGAGAAATATAGCTTGCAGAACTATGTGAAGGCTGTTACTGAAGCAGTGTAGGCTGAGGACGTTGTCAGCCTTGTCAGGGGTCAGTTGTGGAGAGTCTGCCTGAGCTAAGAAACAGTTCGGCAGGAAACCAAGCTGGATCGGTATTTTCCAATATGAGCCTCCAACTGTGTTCAGGGGGAATGTTTCGGTACAACAGCCTGAAGGAGTGTGGGAAGGGGACATAGTGGAAGATTGGCCACATTGAGACTTGAGATGGGGCCTTCTTAGTTCAGTTCTGTAGTACAGTGGCTTAGACAGAGTAATGGTAGAAGGGATCAAGGGAAAAAGGGCACTTAGAGCCAGGAGTAATAGTGAATCTCCATCAATTTGTGTACAGCAAGTCAAGTTATAGAGTTGATCTGTTATTGTTTAATTTTGACAAGTACTGAAAAGCAGTGTGGATTTATCACCACTGAGAGATCTGTGTGATATTAGTCTGAGCTTCCAACTCCCTGTGATTCCAACAGTGAACAGAGAGTGAAAGAGAGTTAATCTTGCTATGTTTAAAGGAATAAAAACATGAACCACTTCTGTCTTCTGTCAATGCTGTTCCAACACTGCAGAAGCTCCACTGGCCCCATGCTGGTGCTTCTCTGATATTGTCCTATTCAAGGTTCTGCCTCCATGAGGTAATCAATGGTCTCAGCAATCTTGTGCCAAACATGAAGACACATAATTATAGAGGTCAGTGATTGACATCCAGTCATGTGAGCTATGAACATCGCTGAGGGTCTGGCAGGGGACACCATAGCACTGGAAATGCTGAAACAGTGCGTGAGGAACATGACACAAAAATGACAAGTCACCACTGCAGCTCTCATAACTCAAATCGACTCAGATTGCAGCAGTCATCAGGATGCATCAATTAACACATCAATTAGCCCCAATTCAGATGCATTGCCCAAATGCTCTTCCGTAGGAAACCCGCTCAGCAAAGGGGTCTAAGCTTCAAAGCATTGTCAGGAAATCTTGTTAGCACCTGGTCCCAGACACAGGCATGAAAGAGCTGAATCAGGCTCAGCGGCACCAATATTTAATAAGGATTTATGGGAGAATCGTGGATCACAGGTCCATCCCAGTTCCATATTTTAACATATGAAACTTCCCACACGCGTAGCTGTCACTCCCGTGTTTGTGGAGATTCCAGGAAGCGAGAAACCCACAGGTCAGACAGGGAATGATGCAGAGGGCCATGTCCAAATGCCCTGCTGCGGTATGATCCATTTTGGGTCCAAAGCCAAAAAAATGGCATGGCCAGAGAGGGAGGAGTTTGTAGACCGTCCCAGGGGTGTGTGTGGGAGTGTAGGGGGTGCGACGAAGGCTGTTCCAGTATTGTTTTAAGACGAAGCCCAAGATTGACCATTGTTGTTTCTGTTGGAGAGGGGTTACACCGAGCGTACAGTAGTGTCCAGAAGCAGCAGTCCACATTCACCTCGGTGTAGACCAGTACAAGGCTAACCTAAGATAAATAGACACATCTGCTGCCCCTTTGTAACCACATCCATATTTGCACCTCTGACCAATATAGTATTGTCCCTATGTACATATTGTCTGTCTAGTGTGAACTCCAAGGCAAATTAAATCTATAAACTTTAATCTGAGCTATTCTGTTGTCTTGATCATCAATGTCACCTGCCATTATTCTCGGTCTCTAAAATATCGCTACCCAAGGCTGGTTCCTGGCCTTGCTGTAAGTCTGTAATGGACCGGCCTTATAGCTAGTGAGGAACTGGTGACAGTGTACTGGGCTGACAGAGCTCTGTTTAACCAGTGTGGGTAAAACAGATCTCTCCCAGCCGTTCAGGGTTATGGGAGATTGGGGTATCCTCTCACACTCCTTGGGTCTCTCTGTGCCCGTGTGGACAGGGGTTAACTGTGAAACCGTATACAGCTGACCTTGTGCACCCCTAGGGGGAGCGCAATGTCACAAAACACCCCAAGTCAGGCCATCGACCCTCGAGTGGGCCCCGGGCGGTTTCCTGACACAGTGGCACTGGTGGAGGTTAGTACCAGTTAATTTTTAATGGTGAACTTTTTAAAAGAAGTGGAAACCCCATTTAGACTGTTCTAGTTGTACTCTGGAACATTTAAGTTTTTACCGTAGCTCCACCTAGAGTAAACTGCAACCACCAAGTTTCTTTGTCATGCTTCTGAAGAAGTATTGGTGAAACGTGCATTGGGGCATCAGGTGCAACTCATGTGGACGCAACACTATGGGTAATATAAAGCTTGTATGTGTTTTTTGATCTCTTTATATTTCCTCTTATACCTATGTGGTCTTGTGACATAATGATTTTGATATAATATTAATATTGACCTGTATTAGTGTGGAGGTTAAATTACTGAGTTTATATGGTCTCCATATGTAGTGGTACCTGTACTGTGATGTTGTCAACCTTTTTCTTGTGTTGATATGTTGTTATTGTATTTTAATCTTAAATTGGAAATAAAATCATGTTGTTGTTTTATGTTTTCGTACATTGTTTTCTTTGGTGTATTTAATATTTTTTGAGTGCCATTACCATACAAAAGAACTTTTTAATTTTGAGAGATTTTTGGAGGTTTAGTATATTAGCACATTTGAGATCTAACCAAATGTATTTCCTGGGAACCATTCATTTATTGATTGCTTCTTTGTCATATGTACGATTTGTAACCACCAAGCATTCTATGCCTCTGCTGCGTAAAGAAAAAGGTGTAAAAATCTTCTTTTTTTAACTGATCTATTCTATGACTGTTTATATAAACAAGAGCACTTGGCCAGAAATATCAGCTTGTGTAAATGTACCTTATGCAGTTAAAAAAAAAAAAATGAGTACATGACTTCAAATCACTATGGATAATCTCAGCACCATGCAGCTTCATTCTGCTAGAGGATAATATGCATATCTACCCATTTGACACTCTGTTCTACTTGCATTGTACAGACACCATTATTACCAAGGAGAAAATAAAATAATATCAAATCATTTCAACTGTTACAAACAAATTGCTTCAAAGTCCTAATGTTTTCCTAAATAACCTTTCTAGAGAGAGAAGGAAAAAAACACCTTAACATTCAATCAATCCTTTTCAGTTGCTGAAGTGTAACTTTTCCCAATCAAATTACATTTGAGGCCTGCAGAAGTACATTACGGAGATATATTTCCGGTGAATCAAGACGTGCACGAGCGATTATGGAGTAATCTGAGGTAAAACGCCCTGATACTGTTTTGACAATGCACAAAAGCAGTTGAATCTTTAAGTTCTTCTGTACTGTAAACTATCACATCACTTTTGAGAAATGCTTTCTGATCCATGCTGATACAATTATCGTACCTTTATTGGCAATTTACTTGTGCTTTTAGGAACATTTTACAGCAAATGATGTTTTCTTGATATTTTTGAAAATGCGCCACTATTTTTCTATACCTCAGGGACAAAGAAGAATACAGCAAAAAGCTCATTTAGATATCTTATTGGGATAATATGGCTTGTGTTACTGTGAACCAAAATACCAAAAAATGGAGATGATTTTGCTGATATATGGCTCGCAGCGCAGTGGTTCATCTTGGAGATTTACATACAATAACTGGTGACATTTATTCCCTAAAGTTTGAACAGAGGCTTGTAGCTTTTTAAATTTCTATTCAAAAAGGTTTTTAAAATGCTAAAACCCCCAACAAAAAATTTTCTAATAGATGCAGAAAATTTTTTAAAAACAGAACTAATATGCAATTTTTCCCTTTTAAATTTTAAAATTAGTTTTCTACTTAAAAGAAAAAGTCAAAATTTTTGATATCCCTTTTTGCCCAAAAAGTCCTTTTTAGGGCATATTTAACTAATAAAAGGCCCCTCATTGCCTACTGGCTAAACCCCAAAAATTGACCCACTTTTCAGCAATTATTTTAGAACTTCCCAAATGAGAAAAAACCAAATTCCCCAAAAATGGAAGCATTATAATCTTTAAGGAGTTGTACAGCTCTCTTGGAGCTGTAAAAAATTTAAAAAAAACTCAGCTTTTATACTGATATTATTCATTATGCATTGCGGGCCCCATTCTTCAATTTTCTGGTCCCCCAGTGGTTTAAACCGAACCTCACCATTGCAGCGTCTAATTGGCTGAAGCAGTCACATGACACTACCCAAATTAAGGCTCCAAACAGTGATGATGGATAGTGTCCCAAAACCCCGCTACACCCCAACCCAAAGGCTGCAGTTGGGGGGACTTTTCATTTTGGGAGTGCACAGGAAGAAAACCCGGGAAAAATAGAGGAGGGGACGGGGCAGATCCCATCAGTGGAGTAAAAACATCAGTAAGAGGGAGAATTGTTTTTTTTTTTTCCCTTACGTCCATTTTCCCCACCATATATTAGTTTGGGCCCCAAGGGGCCCCCCCCCTTTAGCAGATGAATTTAGAACTGCCAAAAATTACACCATTTACTTTCTTTACTTTACTTTTAAAAAATTTGGGTCTACAAAAAATTAGCTAAATTAAAAGAGCAAAGGGGAGTTTCCTAGCAAGAAATTTCCTTTATGTTTTTTCTTTTGAAAAAAACATACATATCATACAGGTAGTTCATGAAAGCAACAAACGGTTTGATGTAAAGAACCCGTCTAAATCAGGCCTCCCCTTTTTTCTTATCATTTGGGGGCCAACAGGTTCCCCCAAATTTTTACAGAACCCTTTTGAAATCAAAATAAAAAAGTGATGTGTGAAGCATGGAGAAAGTCATTTCGCCTTTCTCTCTTGCCCCTTAATGGAAAAAGGGGGGGAGGGGTGAAAACCCTTTAGATTTTTCCCCATCCCCAAATTTTGGTGGAAAATTAAATCCCTTTTAATTCCCCCCCCCCCCCCCCATAATATGTCAAAAGAGAAGAAAAACCCTTTACTAAAACAATTGCCCCTTTGATATGGGGTTTGGGACTTGCGGGGACAGTTCAAAAAAAAAAAAAACATAACTGGCTGAATTTTTTAAAAAATCCCCATAATCCTTACAGGGGCCCAAAATAGATTTATTTCCAACAACCCCCTCTACTATACATTTTAAAACCTGTTTTTTTATTTAATTCGGGGTTTTGTAGAAAAATTTTGCGGGCCGGGGTTCCAAATGTCCAAAAAAAGGGTTTTCCCTTTGGAAAACCCCCATGGGGCCGCTAAACCCCCGGGACAAAAACAAAAAAAAAACAAAAGGGGTTTAACTTCAATAAAATTGTTTTTTTGATAGGGGTGTTTTAAGTAATGAAAAAAAAGTCCTACATACCCAAAAATTTATAAAAAGACACAATGAGCCTACTTAATGCAAAATTTGGAAACAATAACAGGGAAAAGGCAGAGACAGTCGGACTGTCTGGGACTGTAAAAACGTGACACCTGACTCACTACAAAAAAGGTTTATAATAGAAAGGATTGGGAAATTGACCTATCAATAAAAATTTTAATGATTTTAAAAAACAAAACGAATTAAAAACCCTTATATTGAGTTAAAAAGTAATGGTCTTTATGGCAGAGGGTCCCGGTGTGCCCTTTCCGGGGCGGGGAACCAAATTGAGAAAAACAATTGAATTTTTTTTTTGACGCAAAAAATATTTTTCAAATAGTAATATCTATTCTCCATTTACCCCTTATGGAATATAGCTAGTTTGGGCCCTGAGAACACGGTATTTTTCTGTTTTTTATTATCACTGCATACCAAGAGCCATAGCATTTGATTTTTTTCTCTTGTTTTTTGAGGGACCAGTTGTATTTTTTTGATGGCAGCCACTTTTGAAATTTATAATGGATTCAGAAACTTTATTTATTTAATTTTTTTGAGGGGGGTAAAAAACCCAAATTGGGTTCTTAATTTTTTTGGTTTTGGTTTGTTTTTTACAGCTTTCCATTTGTTTTTTAAAAAAGACATTTTAATTTTTATTTTATTCTGGGCATTATTGTGTTTTATTTAATTTAAACTTATTTTTTTATGCTTTATTGCTTTTGCATAATAAAAACACTGTTTTTAAAAGATCATTTGTTTTTGTGTTACTATATTCTGACACATTTTACTGTGTGAGGGTTTATTTTCTGAAGGATAAGCTGTTGTTTTAATAAGTACCATTTTGATGTATAAATGATCTTTTGATCATTTTTTTTTTTTTATTAAAAATGAAAAGGGGGTTTCCTTCTTTTTTTTTTTTCGTGTTCCCCATTCCTTTGGGGGAAAAACATAAATTTTTCTGAAAATGTGAAGAAAAAACCCCTAATCCCCGGGAAACTTGAAAAAAACCCTATGTTGGCATTGGGTCATTTTCCAACAAACATTAAGGGCCCCCTGGGGCAGGCTGTGCCCCGGGGGCCCCAACCAATACAACCACTCACAAGTTTAAAAAATACACAAATTTTCGATAACAAAAAATATTAAAATTTCCCAAAATTATCATTTGGGAGACCAAAATAGCCCCCGGGGGCACCGCCCTTTAACAGTAGCTACAAACCCTTTTGATCCAACCAAAGTCCCCCTTCCCTTTTCCCCCCGGGTTTTAAAAATATGAGGGGCAAATTATTATCGTAATTAAAAGGATGGGTTTTTCGGGTTGCTTGGGAGGAAATTTTTTGGCCCAAAGGGGGGTGTCCTGTAAAAACCCCCAAGTGAACCCCCCCCTTAGGCCCCGTTGACACGGTTTAATTTTTCCCCCGGGATTTGCGAGCCCGATTGGGCCCCGCAAAAACCAAACCAAAAGGGGGGGGGATGCGGGGGGGGCGCATCCCGGGGGCGGGGGGAGGCCAGCCCCCCGGCCCCATAACAATGCAAAATCTAGGCCGGGCCCCCGGGGCCCTAAATAAAGGTTTTAGTCACGTTCTCCCCCCCGGGGATTCGCCGAGCGGGGGGGGAGCGACGGAATCCCCTGTTCTCTATTAGAGCAGTGGAATTTTCCGTAACCACTCCCCCCGGTTGGGGGCCGAAATGCAGCGCAAAACCGGCGTGGAAATGTGGGCCAAAACCGCAGAAAAATGGCCGTGGGGGAACACGGCCTTACACTCAAGGTAAAAACAAATGTGAAAAGTAATCCTTTTTTTTGGAAAGGAGGGTGAAGAAAATTTCTTTAAATCCCTTTGGTATGGTTTTTTGTTATTATTTTTTAAAAAGCGCTCCCCCCATGGGAAAATAACGACCCAGTTTTTTTTTTTCTCTGTGGGTTTATAAAGATTTTTGGCGATACCCAAAATTTTTTACAGTTTTTATGGAAAAAAAGCATTAAAAAAAAAAAGTTTTTTTTTGTGTAAAACAGTTTTTTAGGGTCACTATCTTTTTGTTAGCCACCCTTTTTTATTTTTCCATATAATCGCAATTCGCTTTTTTTTTATGGAACCTCCACACTGCTGTCCACGCGTCTACTCTCTGCACATCCGCTCCCTACACCCCCCCACCTAGTGATGGCTCATCAGGTCATGTGGTGCCTCCATTAATGGGCTGCGCACCACACGTCCAGACCCGTCCTGGAATCTTGCAGTTTTAACATTGGTCGCTGGGCCTAATAATAGTCTAACACTTTCTGTTCTGTACAGTAGAGAGAGGTTTTCAGCAATCTCCTCATTGTCTGCACAGGGTTACACTGAAAGGTGATACCAATGTGTATAGATAACACAGGAACCACCATTCCCAATAGGATCTTTTTGAATAAAAGTGTTTTTATTGTGTAAAAGCAGTAAAACATAAAAAAATTATACAAATTGTATATTTCTATAATTATATTGACCTGCTGAGTAAAGCTAGCATGTCATTTGTACCGCATGGTGACCGCTGTAAAAAATAAAAATAAAAAACAATACCAGGATTGCTGTATTTTGTTCAAAACGGCTCACAAAAAACTTGATAAAGAGTGATCAAAGTGTCATATGAACCTCATAATGGTACCAATAACAACATCAGCTCATTCCACAAAAAACAAGTCCTTAATCAGCTTCATACACAGAAAAATAAAAAAAATTATTGCTGTCAGACTATGATGACATAAAAACACATTTCTATTGTGCAAAAGTAATAAAACATAAAAAAGTTATAAAATGTATAACATTGCAATTGTACAGAAACACATATTAAAGTTATCATGTCATTTATAGCGCATGGTAAACGCTATAAAAAGGAAACCCAAAAACAATGGCAGAACTGCATTACCCCAACCCTCCCATTTTCATGGCTCAGTGTTAAAAAAAACTAGGAGGAATTGACGGATTTCCTGCAAGATGTGGGACAGATCATGAATTTGGGAGTCCACAGCAGGAACATCTGAAGTAACTGGCAAGGGAAGAGATGGACGGAGGTGTAATCTTTAGACAATGTAGAACAGTGATGCACCTGCGGATTCAGAGTTAGAAAACTCTGCCCAGTGGAGAAGCTAAATCCACTCATGTTGTCTGGGGGAGATGAAATGATGGAGATAGTTCCCAAATACCTGTTTCACCCTTTCCATCTGCCCTTTGTATTGATGGTGGTAGGCCGAAGAAAAGTCCAGCTTGATATTAAAACGGGAACAGAGAGCCCGCCAAAACCTTGAGACAAACTGAACTCCATAGTCAGACATAATGTGAAGGGGTAGACCATGAAGACGGAAAATAAGATGATAGAAATGGGATGCAAGCTGAGGAGCTGAGTGTAGACCTGGGAGAGGCACAAAGTGAGACATTGTTGAGAAACAATCAGTAACTACCCAGATGACTGTACAGACAGCGGAGGGTGGCAAATCTGTAACAAAGTCCACGGCAATGTAGTCCAAGGCTTTTCCAGGGCACAGGTTGAACAGGCGGTTACCAAATCATTTACATCCTGGGAGAGGGTAGGCCACCAGTAATGCCATGCAATTAATACAAGGGGCTTTCCAGGATGTCCCGCTAACTTGGAGGAGTGACCCCACTGAAGGATTTCCTCAAAGCGACTAACACACAAGAGGGCTTCCTAGGGGGTACTTGTCAAACGGAGATGGGAGCAACGGAGACCAGATGTTCTGGAGATATAATGTGGTGTGGCTTCCAAGTCTTGTCCAGAAATGTCTGAGGAGCAAGAGAGAGCATCAGCTTTAAGATTCTTCTCCGCAGGCCTAAAACGT
>JAODAL010054541.1:0-24568 GCA_025379985.1 Phyllomedusa bahiana
TTTGGGGTGTAAGAATAAGGTGTTGTTGCTCTCCCATAGATTTAAATGGTCATCGTCATAATCGACTGCAAAATTTCGACTATTGGTCGATGATGGTAACATCGACCATCGCCCGATGTCTGGCCAACCCAAAATCGCTCAACACTAATGCTGACAACTTTTTGGCTGTTTTCCTTCATGCTGCAGTCCAACTCATCCCAAACCATCTTAATTGGTTTAAGGTCGGGTGATTGTGGAGGTGAGTTCATTTGACACAGCACTTCATCAATCTCCTTTTTGGGTCAACACTCTACCTACTTGGAGGTGGTTTGGGATTTTTGAAAATTTAAACAAATGATGGTCTCCAAAGTGCATGACAGGGCATGTTGCTCCAAATACTGAGTTGGCCATGACAGTTAATTACTGCTTTATTCCATTTATGTTCCTCCATAGTTTCCATGTATTCAATATACTGTAAATTTAAAATGAAGAAAATTAAAAAAGAAGAAAAATCATGACATGAAAAGGTTTATCCATTTTTTTGATATACCACATTAAGATTTTACCTTTAGAATATTAGTCGCAGCGGAAAAAAATTTTAAAAAAAGGCCAGAAACTGTAGGAAAGGGGTTGGTATTTTTTTGGTTACTTTGCTTTCCCCAATTTGCACATTTTTTGTTCTGAAGTTTTTATGTGTTTGTATTGCTTTTTTGTGTACATTTACTGTTTTTTATTTTTTTGGGTTTTATTTTTTAAAATTTTTTTTTGGCTTATATTCAATGTTATAAATCTTCCTTTTTTTTTACTTTACTCACCCTACAATTGCATTGCATTGCAAATTAACAATGAAAGAATCATATTTAAAATCTAAATACAACAACACTCTTGTCCATGGCTTTATCTGGTACTGCAGCCAAACCTTATTCACTTGGATGTGGAAAAGGTTAAAATTGAACAACCTATAGACAAAAACAGCATGTTCTGGTCAATCAGACCGAAGGTCAAAAAAATATTGTCACACCCAAAAAGTTTACCAAAGGCAGGGACCCGTGCCCAAAACCCAAAGAGAGAAAAAAGGAATTGTGGAAGAAGTAGTGTTAGTGAACAGTAAAAAAGTTTAGTTTGATTTGAACCTCAAACCTTGTGATTTTGGTTGAAGTTCTATTCTAATCAAACCGAACTTTTAACCCATTAAGTCAAAGGGGGAAAAATTTCTGGGGAAATTTTTTTTACCTAACAGGTGGGAAACTGAATTAACAGCCAAAAAGTAAAATGGTACAGTAATAACTTAGTAAAAAAATTTGGCTTAAAAGTGAAGAAAAAAAAATTGAGAGTGAAATACTTTATTCCCTTTCAAGGCTTCCCGAAAAGATGGACAGCTTGCAACAGGGGCGTAGCTATAGGGGGTGCAGCGGTAGAGCTGCTACGGACCCCGCATCCCAAAGGGCCAAAAACCCCCTTTAAAAATATGAGATTTGGAGACGGGGTGTTATACAAATTTCTGAACCCAAAAAAATGCAAAAGAAAATTTTGGGCACGAGTATTTATTTTGCAAATCCAAGCACTCTGTAAATTATACCAATATATGAGAGTTAGGCAATATTGAGCTGCAAAATGTCTCAAAAAAACTTCGGGTGGGGAAAAATGCACCCGCAATACCAAAATCCCTAAATATTGAGTTATGGGAGGGAAAAAAGCTACTAACTAACAAAACAGTCTGTAAAAGTACAGAGAGTGAGCTGAAAATGGCGTTTTACAAAGGGAATACAGTGAAAAATATATAACATGGTCATGTTTATTTTTGCAGCCAAAGAGAGCTCCCCCTTTAACGAAAAATGTTTTTGAATTTATCTGCGCTTGCACTGATTTGGTTTCCCCCTGAAACTGTATAAGTTATTCAGTTTTCCCCCTGTTTAAATTTAAAAAAATTTTTTAAATTTAAAACTTTGAAGTTACTCCGGTCCGGTTGGGCAAAGCCTTACTGCCCCTATCAAATTTAACACATAAGAAACTATTCACAAAATAAAAATC
The DNA here is from genome assembly GCA_025379985.1 of Phyllomedusa bahiana. Classification (NCBI taxonomy): domain Eukaryota; kingdom Metazoa; phylum Chordata; class Amphibia; order Anura; family Hylidae; genus Phyllomedusa; species Phyllomedusa bahiana. Next base: position 2,011 of record JAODAL010054541.1, read on the forward strand.
CTGGAGGCAGAAACCCCAGGACAAAAAGAAGTTTTTGTTTGAGTCCAAATATCAATGGGTCAGAAACGTTTTGGGGGGGCACAAAAAAAGGATTTGGTTTTTAAAATGAAACCCCTCAGGTTTTCGTATCCTTAAAACTACGGGGGGCAAAAGTGATAGAAGTAGAAAAATAAAAAAGCAAAGTTTAAACTCAATCAATTTTTTTAAAAAAATGTGGAAAATTTTGCTTTCACCACCTTTATCCCTGATTGACAACGTTACTTTTTACCCTTTTGTGAAGATAGTAAAAGGTTTAATCAAATGTATGTCTTTTGGGGGGACAGCAGTTAAAAATTTTTTTTATTTTTGCTTTAAAAAATTTTCTCTAATTTTTTTCTCAAAATTTGTGCTTCAAATTTGTACTCCTATATATTAAAAGGGCTTTATCCCTTTTCTTTACCACCCTATCCTTTTTCTCAGACAGGGGCCCGAATAAAATACCTGATAGGTTATCATAAAATGGTTTTTTCACTATAATTAATTGGCTTTTAAATGTAGGGAAGGGTAAATACGTACCTTTCTCTTTTTTACAATTTCTCCCGGTCCAGGAGATTTAAAAAGGAAATTTTTTTGCTCTTTAATGAAACAGAATGTCCCCTTTGGTTACTGCCCCCATAACTCTCCTTTCCCGATTAGACAACAAGAATTAGATTTTTTTACCTTTTTAAAAAAACTTCACTCCCTTTAAGGTCTGAAGCTTTGGGAACTTACAGATTTAAATCTCCTGCAGTCAAACACCCTGTAAAAGGGGTCAGCTAAGAACAGCAAAGTGATATGCCAACATGTGTTTGAACCAACCCCCAGCCTGACCAGGAAGTGAAAATCTTTAAGTGCCTCTGGTTTTGTTTAAAACAGCAAAGTGAGAAAAAACCCCAAGAAAAAAAAATTTGGGTTTAAAAAGTAATATTACCCGGGGCGTTGCTAGGGGCCTAAAACATTGGGGCTCGGGCCCTTTTTGGTTTTTTTTGGTAGGGGTGGGTTTCACACGATATTTTTGATGGCTCATTGTGAACTTTGGATTTTTTTTTTTTACAGGAAAAACCTTGTTTTTTCCCGTCACTAATTTTTTTGCAATCCCACACAGATCCCCTCCATCTCCTCCCGCAGTCACTTTACAATAAAAATCACCCCAAAAGACAAATTTTTTTTTTTTTAGAAATTCTCACCTTTATGACAAAAACCCCCAAAAAAAGTCCCAAAAACATAAAACCCCATTCAGGGGGCAAATCTACCGACAAGTGATTGTTACTAAACCCCCCTACAAAAACCCAAAAACCCAAAACCCATTACAAAATAAGGATCATATAAACCCCGCCAGACCCCCCCCATTTGACTATCCCTGTAACGGCTCTGAAGACATTTACCACTGCCATAAAAGGACTCTATTGGGGGTTTAATAGTTTTTATGTAGCCCCTGAGACAATTTAAATGTTTCAAATGCATTTTCATTTAGTGGGCTCCCCAGGAGAGTCTTTTCTTCATGCGTCCGGGTTTAAATTTCCCCTTTTCTTCCCCCATCCGGGGTTTACCCTTTTATGCTGATTCTCCCCCCAATACTCTTTCCCTGAGGGTTTGGACACCCAAATTTTCTTAGAATTTTCACATTTCCAGCAAATCCTTAAATTATAGGTATTGCAGTCCCCTCATTTTGGGTTTTTTAAAGGGGGACTGGGAAACGTATATGGGGCCCCCAGGCAGGGATATGGGGGGCCCAAGGGAGGGATATAGGGGGCCCCAAAAGGGAAAGGGATATAGGGGCCACAGGCCCGTATATAGGGGGGCACCCAAGGGAGTATATGGGGGCCGAGGGAAATAAAATGGGGCCACAGGCCCTTTTATGGGGGCACTGGGGGCAGTTTTAAAAGGGGGGCCCCCAAAAAGGTATATTTGGGGCATGGGGCAGATTTTAAAAGGGGGACTGAGGCCCCCTTTTTAAAGTTTTTGGGGGGCCACAGGAGCATATGGGGGCCACAGGGGAGGGATATGGGGGCCCCAGGAGGGTTTTTAGGGGGGCCCTAGGCCCCTATTGGGGGGCAAGTCAGGCATTATTTTTGGGGGGGAGGCGCATTAGGGGGGGCCCCGGGCAGGGGTTGGGGGCCACAGGCCCGGGATATTGGGGGCCACAGGCCCGCATATGGGGGCCCCAGGCAGGCATTATGGGGCAAAAGGCCTGGAATTTTGGGGGCCCCAGGGATTTTATGGGGCCCACAGGCAGTAATTTTGGGGGCCCCACGGGGAAAGGGGGCCCCAAAGGCAGTAATTGGGGGGGCCCCACAAAGGGTATTTGGGGGGCCCCAGGCAGGATTATTGGGGGACAGGCAGTATTGGGGCCACAGGCAAAGGGGTATGGGGGCCCCCAGGCAGGGATTAAAAGGGGGACAGGCATATATGGGGGCCCCCAGGGCAGTATTGGGGCCCCAGGCGGGATATGGGGGCCAACCAGGCAATATGGGGGGCCCTAGGCAGTAAAATGGGGGGCCCCAAAGGGGTAATAATGGGGGCCACAGGCAGGGGATTAAAGGGGGCCACAGGCAGTAATAAAGGGGGCCCCCAGGCAGGGGTATGGGGGCCACAGGGGGCATTATAGGGGCCCGGCAGAATGGGGGCCACCCGGGGGGATATGGGGGCCACAGGCATTTAAAAGGGGGGCCCCAAAAGGGAGGGGGTATGGGGGGCCCCAGGGGAGGCATTTTAAAGGGGCAAAGGGAGTTTTATGGGGGGGCACAGGGAGGGATATGGGGGGCCACAGACAGTCTTTGGGGGGGCCCCAGGCAGGGGTTTTGGGGGCCACAGGGAGGGGTATTTGGGGGGCCCCAGGCAAAGGGATTATTGGGGCACAAAGGGGTATAGGGGGCCAAGGGAGGGGTATGGGGCCCACGGCAGGCAAATTTTAGGGCCCCAGGCGTATATGGGGGGACTGAGGCAGGTAAAAAGCTTTTAAAAAATAACAAAAATTTATACTCACCTTAACTCCCCCCGGGGAAACGCGCCTTCTGCCTCTTAACCGCGCTCCCCCCGGACTCCCGGGGCCCCACCCCCGGGTTTTGACGCGCGTGCGTACGAGGGGGAAAGGCAGCGTCGGGGATGACATAAAATCCCTCCCCGAGCTGCCGGGGTGAGGGCACGGGGGGCCCCGGGCCCGGGGCCCCCAAACGGGTGAGGACCCGGCGGCCCCGCCCGTGTCGGAACCCCCGAGCCGGTCCGACATTTTGTTTTGGGGCAGGGGAGTCTTTGCTCTCTTTCTCCGCAGCCCCCCCGCAGCTGCATTGCGTCCAGCGGCCCCACAGCAGTGAAGGGCCCAGTCGGTGCCCCAAAACCCCCGGCAGGGCCTGGAGCCCGGGAGACTGGGGGCACGGGGAGTTTTATTGGGGCCCGACCCCGAATAAAAGGCCTAGCGACCCCCCCGATATATATTTATTTAAATTATAGTAGTTTTGTAAAACATAGTTTTTGTTTATTTTTAGAAAATGTGTTATGTTCTCTTTTCACCCGAAAGGTTACAAGCTAACCCCCAAAGCTTGCTAAACCCCCTAAAAGCAGGGGGATATTTAAGTTTTTTTTTACGTTTATTTAAACATGCTTGATTTTTTAAAAGATTGCAGTTCCCCAGAAAAAGCTTTATGAGAGTTAAGGCAAATGAAATGAAAGTTCGCACTTCAGTATTCCGACACACTGTTTGGAAGGTGAAATACCTTTAACTGCAGTCAATTGTTTTCGAACTGTTGTAAGAAACAAAATATTTGATGATTGTTCATCTTATAAATCATAAATTTTTTAAAATTGTAATATGCTATCAAAATTTAAAGGGCCTTGAGTTGATTTGGTATCTGTTTTCCCTTTTTGTAAAAAGACCCTGTGATTTGGAAAATCCCTTATTCCCTCTGCATGAGTAATTATTAAACCCCAACACATCCTTAAAAAACAGCAAAACTTTCATTCTCCAGCCAGCAATGATATAATTTAGTGGACCGAATCCATAAATTCCACCTTGTTTTTTGAAGGAAGATAAAGGCTTGGGGGGTTTAAAAACCAGAATAAAACCCCTGTCTGGTGGGTGTGACAGGGGTATCAGCTTTAAAGTGGCACCAAAAATATCTGCAAAACAAAATAAAAATATCAATATACTTGAACAATGTAAAGTCACAAAGAAATCCGCAGGAAAAAACAACCTTTTATATAAAAAACTAACAAAACTATAAAGAAAACCCTGTTTAATGAAAAATTTTTTACAGTTTTTATGAGAACTAAAAAAATGTTAACTCAATTTACAACCCTTTTATTAACTAAATTTCATGAAGTTTTTTGGGCCAAATTTAAAAATTCATTATTCGATTGTCCGGTTACCAAGTAAAGGCAAATGTGATACTGGGGTTAAATTTTGGGCCCTGAGGCGAAAAAGGGGGTATAAGGGAAAAAAAAACCTGGGACTTTGGCATGTCCACAATAGTAAAATTTAAAATTTCCCCCAAAAAATAATTTGTAAAATGTACACTAGAAAATAAATACAGGCCCCTATTAAAAATTTTTAAACCCCTTTTATAGGTTGAAATGCTGTAAAAAAAAAAAATAATGTCTAGGGAAGAATCAGAATAGTTGCCCAATTTTTTACAGGGGTTTTTCTGTGTTAAACACAAAGTATTGTAATGGAGTTTCCCCAAACCATCCCGCCTTAGAAGTTAGAGTGGCTTGTGGTTTTTATTTCTTTTTATGGGAATTACAAAAACAGTTGATCACATAGTATTCATATTTGTAAGACATTCTATGGAATGCCCAAATATAGGGTGAAAAACAACTTCAAAAACAAATGTATTTTAACCCCCTTCCCATTTCAATATTTGGGAGGTAATCAGTAGGAGGCCGGTGGGGGGCTTGGTGGGTTTATAAAGTGTGCAATACACATATTTGTTGAGTTGAGTTGCAAAATTATTGACTTTAGGCCAAGGGTGTCAGTATTTCTGAGATTGCACAGGTTTTAACTCTAATGAAAATGTTTCATGAGTGGGAAAAAAGGGCCCCGTGTGATTTAAACAAAAAAAAACTATGGAGAACAAGGGCCCAAGATGTGAGAAATGAAGTAGCTTAAAAAACTGTGCCATTTTGGACCCCAATTACGTGGAGAAGCTCATTACCAAAATGAGCCAAAACCAGAACTCACCATTTTGTAGCACCATGAATTCCTCTCTTACTTCTGATCTGATCAACCCTCTTTTTCATTCACAGGTATGTATCTGAACTGCAACCCCCATCCGGCATTACTGAGTGTTTTCAATGCTATGTATGTTTCTGAACTTCAACCCCCATCCAGCATCACTGTGTGTTTTCAATGCTATGTATGTTTCTGAACTGCAATTCCCATCCAGCATCACTGAGTGTTTTCAATGTTATGTATGTTTCTGAACTGCACTTTCATCCTTGCCTTTCCCTTTATGTGTATCTTTAGTATTTTTATAATTTGTTATCACAATGCCACCTCCTCTACCCCCATCCCTTGCTGTGTGTATGGAGCCACTGTAGTTCACCTTGTTTCCTATTCTCCCCCACTTTGCCCCCTCCCATTTCTTGTTCACATCTGATTGTCTGATTAGGACTTAAGTTTGTATAAATCCATCCTTAGTGGTCGCCTATGGCCCTGTTCAAAGTGTGGCCATTCTAAGTGTGATGAATTAAAAATAGAACTAAACCAGGATTGAACAAGAATTGCAAGGTAACAGCTACTCATATTCTTTTCCACTAATAGCTTGCTAACCTATCTCACACTACGCTTTTCCTTCCCTCCATTATCTCAACGTCCATTTTCCTGATACTAATCGCCTATCACAAAACCCTTTCACTGGACAATGAGTTATTTATCTCTCCATGCATTCTTCATTCTCATCTGTCTGCTGCCACCAACCTCTTCCCCACTATCAATGCCTTCTGCACCAAACAGACCCAACCAAACTACAGTCTATCCGACCTGCTCACCCTCTCTCTGCTCCTCATGGCTGCTGGGGACATAGCCCCAAACCCAGGGTCTCCTCAGCACATTCCCACTATTGTTTCTCCCTTCCCTAACAGTTTCACCACTACAAATTCTGTTAACCCCTTCAACCTAAAACACACCCCCTTGATCCCTGCTCCCCCTATCTCTCTAGCAGAAGCTCTCTGGAACCCACGGTTTGTATGTTGTATGTAAAAAGCTCTCCTACATACATGACCTATTCATCTCGCATAATTTACTCTTCATCGGTCTGACGGAAACCTGGCTGACACCCTCTGACACAGTCTCCCTTGCTGCACTCTCCTTTGGCGGCCTCCAACTTACCCATACTCAAGCATGGCGGAGGTGTCAGCTTTCTCCTCTCTGATACCTGTTCCTTTGTCCCCATTCCACTTCTACCTCCGCTTACCCCTCCTCCTTTGAGTTGCACTCTGTCCATCTCTACTCCCCCTCTAATCTCCAAGTGGCTGCTGTCTACCGCCTACCAGGCCCTGTAACCACTTTCCTTGACCACTTTACTTCCTGGCTTCTCCACTTTCTTTCCAATGACATCCCCAATTTTATCATAGGAGATTTCAACATCCCAATTGATGCACCCCACTCTGCTGCCAACAAACTCCTTTCACTCTGCTCTTACTTCGACCTCTCACAGTGGACCTCTGGAATCACTAACGCCGTTGGAAGAAAACCCGCTTCACCAATTACTTCATTGTTTGACAGTCAAACAATCATTCCACACATTTAAATCTGCACTCACCACCGCCAAACAGGATTACTTCACCACTGTCATATCCTCACTGTCTCACAATCCCAGACAATTATGTAATACCTTTAACTCTCTCCTCTGTCCCCCAGCACCTCTTCCCCCATCTCTTCTATGAGCGGATGATTTTGCCACTAATTTCTTAAACAAGATCAACGTCATCAGAGAAATCTTAAACCCACAGTCCCCATTGCCCACCTCTATTCCCCCCACCGCCCACCTCTACCCTGACACAGTCCCCAGCGCCCACTTCTATAACCTGCTTTCCCACTGTTGCTCACGATAACCTCTCTTCTCTAGTGTCCAAATCCAACCTCTCTACCTGTAACCTTGACCCACTGCCACCCTACCTCATCCCAGACCTCGGCGCTGTTATCCTCCCAGCCCTCACACACCTATGCAATCTATCATTAACCTCTAGCATCTTCCCTTCCTCCTTTAAACACGCTACCATCACACCCATCCTAAAGAAGCCATCTCTCGGCCCCTCCTCACCGTCTAATTATCGCCCCATCTCACTGCTTCCTTTTGCATCCAAATTACTTGAGCAGCAGCATGTCTATCTTAAACTGTCCTCTCACCTCACCTCCAACTCTCTTCTTGACCCACTCCAATCTGGCATCCAACCTCACCACTCTACCAAAACTGCCCTAACCAAAGTCACCAATGACCTAGTAACTGCTAAAGCCTTAGGCTACTACTTTGTGCTTCACCTCTTAGACCTGTCCTCTGCCTTTAACATTTTCGACCATTCTCTCTTGCTACAAATCCTCTCCTCCCTTGGCATCACAGACTTGGCCCTCTCCTGGATCTCCTCATACCTCTCTGATCTGACATTCAGTGTCTCTCACTCCTGCACCACCTCCTCCTCTCGCCCACTCTCTGTTGGTGTCCCCCAGAGGTCAGTCCTGGGCCCGCTACTCTTCTCTATCTACACTCTTGGCCTGGGTCAACTTATAGCTTTACATGGCTTTCAATACCACCTGTATGCGGACAACACCTAACTTTATATCTCCGGTCCTGACATTAACTCTCCTCTATACCGGATCCCGGACTGTTTGTCATCCGTATCCTCCTTCTTCTCCTCCCGCCTCCTAAAACTAAATGTGGAGAAAACCGAATTCATCATCTTTCCACCGTCCCACCCTATCCCTCCACCTGATCTCTGTCAACAGCTCTACACTATCACCGGTCCTGCAAGTCCACTGCCTTGGAATAAGATTTGACTCCTCTCTCTTTCAAACCACATATCCAAGCCATTATCTTTTCCTGCCACCTCCACCTGAAAAATATCTTGCGCATCTGCCCACTCCTCATTTTTGACACTACAAAAACGCTAGTCCATGCCATTGTCATCTCTCGCCTAGACTACTGCAACACCCTTCTCTGTGGTCTCTCATCCAGCACTCTTGCTCCCCTTCATTCCATCCTCAACTCTGCTGCCCATCTCATCCACCTTTCCCCTCACTACTCCTCTGCCTCTCCCCTCTGTCAATCCCTTCACTGGTTACCCGCTGTCTAGTGAATTAATTTCAAGTTACTAAACATGACCGACAAAGCTCTCCATAACCTCTCCCCTCCATAAACTCTCTGCTCTAATCTCCAGATATTCCCCTCTCACAGTCTCCGCTCCTCACAGGATCTTCTTCTTTGCTCTCTTCAGCCCTTCACATAACCGTCTTCAAGACTTCTCTTGTGCCTCCCCCATTCTCTTGTACTCACTGCCCCAAAACATCAGACTCTCCTCCACCTTCACTAGTTTCAAAAGAAACCTGAAAACCCATCTCTTCGGGATAGCTTAAAACCTACAATAACCCCACCACCAGTACACCGCCCACAAAACATGTCTGCCCACAAACCCTTTTGTCTCTTCCCCCCTTCCTTGTAGATTGAAAGCCTTCATGGGCAGGGTCCTCTCTTCTCTGTTTTTTTAGTTTTTGTTGTTTTTTATGTTAGCATTTATCCCGGTTTCACCATTGTACTACCTTTTTGTTTTTTTAAAAATTATTGTTTATTGGCCAATGTAAAACCCCCTCAATAGTATACGGCTAATTTAACCATGGGTGTCTGAACCCAACTAGTTAAGTGAATCCTATTCTGTATGGGGCCCTGAAGCAGATAGATGATCACTATTAACTAAATTGTAACGTCAGAATAGACTTCAAATTTCAAGGCAGTATCACAATTGTACCTCTGCTGATTGACAAGTGGTTGCCTTCTGCAATGAGTTACATTTTCTGTTCCATTGAATTGATGACATCAAGTGAGAAACATTAACCCCTTACCGCCGGAGCCAGTTTTGGCCTCTCTGACAGAGCCCCATTTTTTAAATCTGTCATGTGTCACTTTATGTGAGAATAACTTTTTGACACTTTAACCTATCCATGTGTTTTCAAGTTTATTTTTCTCATGACACATTGTGCTTTAAGATAGCAAAAAATTTTTGGGTCCAAAAAATGCTTGTTTATTTGTGACAAATATCAAATTATCGTGAAAAATTGGAAAAAATTTACCAATTTCAAACTTCAAAAATTTCTGCATGTAAGACAGATAGTTATTCCACTCAAAATAGTTTATAACTAGCATCTACCATATTTCTGCTGTTTTTTGGCATCATTTTTTTAAATTTATTTTTTTTTTTTTTACTAAATTAGGGGGTTTTAAAAATTTTTAGTAGTAATTTTCAAATTTTCAAGAAAATTTGCAATATAACATTTTTTAGGGACCATCAGTTCTAACGTGACTTTGATTGACCGTATGTTAGATAACCCCATAAATGACCTCATCTAAGAAAACAACCCCTTAAAGTATTCAAAACCGCATTTAGGAAGTTTTTTAACCATTGGGTGTTTCACAGGAATTAAAGCAAAGTTGAAGTGAAAATTCAAAATTTCACTTTTTTTGCAGATTTTTATACATTATTGACAAGAATACGGTAAATGTGATCGGGAAAAGCAACTTATTGATTCACTAGATTCTGCCATTTTCAGAGGATATCCATATGTGGCCCTAGTGAAATTACTTGGCTCAACCACAAGCCCCAGAATAGGAGGAGCCCCTACGGGACTCTGGGGCCTCATTTTCATTACGATTTTATTAGGGGCCATTTCAGGTTGCGGACACCCTAAGGTTCCAAAACTTAATAAATACCCCTAAAAGCCCCCATATTGGAAAAAAAACACCCTAAGGAATATATCCGAGGTGTAGTGAGTACATCGACCCCCACAGGCTTTTCACAAATTTTTTTACGTTTGGCTCTGAAAATAAAAAACTTATATTTTTCTCCAATAATCTGAAATTTTAGCTGAAAATGTTTAATTTTTACAAGGAATTTTGGGAAAATAGACCCCCAAAAATTGTGTTACCAATTTTTTCCCAAGTTCGCAACACCCAAACATTGGGTGTAAACTGCTGTTTTGGGCGCATGGCAGGGGGTCATAAGGGGGGGAGTGTATTTGGCTTTTGGAGCACAGATATTGGTGGGGCCATTCGCATCTGCAAAAACCCCCAAAGTTAGAACAGGTGAAACCTTCCCGAAGTTGCCCCATTTTGGATTCAACACCCCTCAGGGATCTCATCTAAGGGTGTATTTTGCATTTTGGGCGCACAGGTGTTCCACAGTTTTTTTCAGCATTGGGCCATGGAAATGGGGGGGTGGGAAACGCAGTTCCGCCATTGTTTCTGGGCTTCATTTTTACAGTATTCGCCATAAAAGGGGTAAATAAGGATAACTTTACTATGGGGTCGTACAATTCAATTAATAAATTTTATTATAGTTTTTTATGTTTTATTACTTTATACAATAGAAGCGAGTTTTATAAAAAGTTGCATTTTTATGTTGTCCTATTCTGACAGCCATAGCTTTCTTAATTTTTTGCATACGGAGTGCTTGTGGCTTGTTTTTTACGAGAAAGATTGATGGTTTATTTGTACCATTACGGGGTGCATGTGATGCTTTGATCACTTTTTATTAAGGTTTTTTGTGAGGCATTTTGTTACAAAATTTCAGCATTCCCGGTAGTGTTTTTTAATTTTTATTTTTACATCGGTCACTGTGCGGTAAAATGACATGCTAATTTTACTCATTTGGGTTTATATGATTACAGTGATACCACATTTGTATATTTTTTAATGTTTTACTGCTTTTACCAATAAAAAACACTTTTATTTGAAAAGGAAACACTTTTTGCATCGTCGCGGTCTAGAGCCATAACTTTTTTATTTTCTGTTTATGGAAAGCTGTATAGGGAAACTTTTTTTTTGCGGGATGAGTTGATATTTTATTGGTAACTTTTTTTTGGGGACAAGACTTTATGATCGCTTTTAAAATCCGTTTTTTGGAAGGCAGGTGAAGAAAATACTGCAATCCTAGCAGTGTTTTTAATTTTTAATCGTTCACCCGTGCAGTATCCGTGAAAAGTTAGTTTTACTCTTGGGTTAAGACGATTATGGGGGATCCCCAATTTAGTAGTTTTTTTTTATTTGAAAGCACAATTTTTTTAAAAAAAAGTGTTTTTAATTGTGTAAAACATATTTATGCATCGCTTTTTTCTAATTAGCTAGAACCTTTTTAATTTTTCCGTATACAGAGCTGTGTAAGGATTTTTTTTTGGGTATGAACTGATGTTGAATTGGAATCACTTTGATGTTGATATGAGTTTTTGATGACTTTTTACTCCATTTTATGTGTGAGGGATAAACAAAATCGAAATTCTGTGACTGTTTTTTGGTGTGTTTTTTACGGCTTTCACCGAAAGGGTTAATTAACATGACAGATTTAAGGGTGGGTCGCTACAACACTGCGGCGATACCAAATATGGTACTTTATTTATTTTTTATCTTTTTTGGGGCAATTGGTTTTTGTAAAGGGAAAAGGGTGGTGTAAAGTGTTTTTATTTTATTTTTTTTGTTTGTGTTTTACTTTTTTACGTTCATGCAATAGGAGATCAGCACACAGCTTATAGCTGTATACTGGTCTCCATGGCAACTGTCAGTCACGTTGCCCACACTGCATTGTGGGCATCGCGACGTCACCAGCCAGCATCCGGGCTGTCTGGTAGGAGATCAGTACCGGCGCTGAAGTGCCGTTACTGCGCCGGGATGGCGGGCCGCAGGAGCTCACTCCTGCCGACGCAGCTGCGATGTCGCGACCCACGATGTCGCGAATCGAGGGGTTAATCCCCCATGGCCGGGAGCTCACTCCGGCTGTTGGGGAATGCGGCATGATGTCAGCGGTAATATACGCTGGGGTTTCCCTGCGCGATCTTGCGCCGCTCCGCTTGTGAGCGCGCAAGATCGCCCTGACGGGACTCATACGTCAATTTGCGGGAACCCCTACCCGACATTGACGTATGAGTACGCAAATGTCGGTAAGGGGTTAAAGAACAGATACCCTGTAACCAATGCTGGAAAAATACAAGCTGGTGGTGGTAGTGTTATGGTCAGGGGAATTTTCTTGTGGCATTCTCTAGGCCATTCATCTATGTAAAACAATATTAAATGATGCACAATTTCTCAGGGGCCCACAAGTACAGGGGTATGGTGATATGGTGATATTTGTTTGTATTTTTATAAATTAAATTCAACACCACTGTTTTGCAAACACACAGAAACGAATCAGCAACACTCTGCAGACACCGAGATTGATAAACACTGAATATTTGAATTATTTCAACGCATCTAAGCACACATTTCCTACAGTGACTGTATGGGGGTAGATACCAGTTGTACATAGGCTCTGCAGACATAAGTGATTATAGTACAGTTACATTTAGTGACTCACAGGTGACGTCTTCTCAGATGGGAGTCGTTCTCTTTCCCTTTCTGAATCCCTTCCAGATCACCATGATAATTTCTCCCGGCCATGCCTTGTCCCTGCAGAATTAACCACACAAACATCTTAGATACCTCACTTTTTCAGCACCTCCCTAGCTGTTCCCCCATCTGTAAATACTCTCCCTGGGGGGATAGGTGGAGTACCGAGGGGGGAGGGGAAGATAGGTAGAGGAGAGGGGGTTTAAGAGTGTTAGGTGAAGGTTGTATTTTGTGTTAACACCAGGCCGCAGGGGTGAGAGAGGAGGTACTACCACAGTTTACAGGCACAATCTTCTGGGGGGAGGAAGAGGATCAACGGCCCAGAGATTATTGTGCAGATCCACCCCCATGTGATCAGTCACAATCATGACCTTCATGGGTGCAGAGGATGGAGTTTAAGACTAATACTAGCATATTTATTGGACTGCGTTAGACCAGCATTACATCTATTTCTTAAGTAAAATGGTCAATGAACACTGGTGTTGGCAAGTGTTTATTTAAATACATTGTTTTTAATTTTTTGTTTCCTTTTTACCATTTTATTCCAGTGTTATTAATGGAGGAATCTGACAGGCACCTCTTCATTACTAGCACTGGTGCTTGGTGTCAGCCAGCGGTGTTTTTCGTCACAACAAGGTTGACACTAACACCCTGTCACTATTACCACAGTACCCAATGCACCAAGGGTACTAAGAAGAGTCAGGATACGGTCAGAAGGGGGATCATCTAATGTGATGGTCTACTTCTGGGGTGACTGCAGGGTGGTATTTATAGGGTAGGAAATGACCAATATTTATGGAACTTCAAATCTTAATAATAACAGGATGCAGCTGGCAGTTTTATCTTGGCTGGTTAAAACACCGTATCTTTTTTTGTGTTTATTATAAATCTATAAAAAGTTAATAATTTTTTTACAAAAATGAAGTGGGGTCACCCACATTTTTCATAAAACGACAGCTGCAGCCTAAAAATACCAGCTCACAGCTGCCCCAGAAGCAGACCTTCACATTAGATAGCCTTCCTTCTGATGGTACTATCGTGCACTGGGTACTGGGGTAATAGTGACAGGGGGTTAGTGTCATCCTTACGGTGATGAAAAATACCACTGGCTGACACCAACTGCTCCTATTGCTTTCCTGCAGATGTGCAAACAGTGGATTGAACAGTGCAGTCCTTGGGATTCACAGCATATGCCCTGGATCCCCAGGACAAACGTTGATAATTGCTACTCATAGCAGTTTCCTAATATTGTTTCTGGTCATAATAATGTGACTGTATATATCACTGCATATCCCAGAAAATGAGGTACCTCAAGTAATTTGGCTGTGTTGCATACACTTGCTGCATGTGTCATCAAATTAGGTTCCAGGTTATAAGGGTGTAACCAGCTTAAAAAATTTAAGTTTACAAATAAATACAAAAATAAAGTACATGGTAAGTTCATAGCTGCCTTTTCCAATATCAAGTACTACACAGCACCTTCATAACAGAAACTAGCACCAATATAAAGCACATTATCAATTAGAAGAGACAGTGTATGAAATACTTATTAACCACAGTTAAGAGAGCTGAGTGCAGGGCAAGTAAAGTGTATCAACATGTCACTGGACTGCAGAGATCCATAAAATGATGTAGGTTGTAAATACACATAAATCACCAACAATGCCACCACGGGGATCTGCTCTTTGAACACAAAAAATATATTTACATACAGACGCTCACGTCAGGGTTTAGCCTCAGGGTTGAGAAAAATAGAAAACTCCACAAACCAGTTAACAGTCAGACGTTATCCTCAGTAGTTTGCCTCAGGATTGCAGTATAAACACATGGAGAGTATAATGATAAACAAGTTCCCCTCCAGCTAGGCATATGGGCGTAAAGGTAGATGACGTCAGATGCACATTGATGTATTCTAGCAGGTGACTGCTTTTGAAATTTGCTAATTATCTACTCATCTAAGACTGTTTGTTTTATCAAGTTTTAGTATCTGGAGACCCCATCCCTTTGATTTTATGCTCTTTCTGACAAGCATCAAATTGGTGCCAAGAATAGACACTTCCATCTTTAGGCCATGTCTACACAACACTGGCTTGTGGTCGGATTTTTGGTAGATTCAGTATTCAGAATCCGCCGAGAATCCGACTGTAAGGCTATGTCTACACGGCAGTGAACAAAAAAACAGTCTGAAAAGCAAATGCTAAAATCCTTCATAAACCTGAGTTTTTTGTCTACTGTCTGTCAAAAGCTACTGAAAAAACATACATTTTTTGCCTTTTTATTTTTTTTGGGCACGTCTTATACGCACATTTTTTGTGGAAATGCAAAGCATTATAATTGCTATGGATTTCTGCAAAAAACGCACCGAAAAATATGCCAAAAAATGTCCAGTGCTTTACATAGACTCCAATAGTAAATTTTCTGCCCTGCTCTGTCGTTTTTTGCAATATTTCAAAAAACGATCAGCAAAGAAAACGAGCAGAAAATGGACATTTTTGTGTGCAGTGGCCCTAACTAGTGCCCCCTAGACCATAATAGAAATGTTATTGCTGTTTAGGCTACAGCACGGATTTTCTACTGTTGAATTTCAAAGCCGCTGGCCCTCCGGCGGAAGATGGGGCATGTTCTATCTTTCGGTGGATTCCCATACAGTCAATATACTGGGCCGACGGCAAATCTGAGAACCAACTGCGTTTTTTGCACAAATTTGTGCCAAAAAAACTGATATGGCGATGTTAAAATACAGTTTGATTTTCTACGGTAATTTTACATTAGCAGTGTAGACATCCTAACCCTAACCTACTAACACTAATTCTAACTTGTTGTTCTTGCTTGTTTCTTGTACTTTTAAATCTTATAAAACAATGCTGAAACTCAACCTACCATTCAATGAATCATAACCTTTGATATCATCATTACACACAGAACATGTCAAGATCTAGTAGATTATTTGTGACCCATACCATATGTAATAGTTGCAAGTAACTGACTCCAGCATCAAATCCAAAAACAGATTTTAGAGCCTTTATTGTGTCAGGCCTGTCTTCACATCCTCCGGTACTCTGCTGTGCCATTCCAACCCTAATACTAGGTCATATGAATCTCAGATTCTAGATGCAACTAAATGGAGAAGAAAACCTGTATCACTCACAAAGAAAAGCAAACTTTTTTTTAAAATTACAGATTTTGAAAAAAATTAATTTTTTTTGCGAAAATTATTGAAGGTGGAAACCACAGCACTTCATTATAGTAAAAAAAACAAGGGTTTTATTCACCAAAGTGCAGTGTTTTAATCTCGTGTGAAGTATTTTTCAAGCTGAAGCTTAGAATCCTGACAATGAGCCAGCACACCTCTTACTCTGGTGAACTCACCCAAAATCAACCTGCTTGGATATGGTTAGATGTTTTTGTTTTTTTTAACTTCGGTATGTCTACTGCCTTCTAAGTCTTTGAATATTAGATTAACTAGATTTAATTTGAAAAGGGTTTATCCTTGTAAGGTTAAGTTATTATCACATTTTTGCATCCTGTTAATGTCCTCTGTGTTTTGGGCAAATTTTCCATTCAAAGAGGATGCGACTGGATATTAAAATGATGCAGGGCCCTTTTTTCTGTCCTCTTAAAAAAGAGGATCCAGGTTGATCCTGTTGTTTGTACAACAGAGGCAACAGGTTGCAACAGGATTGTTATCATAGTTTAATTGTACTTTGTTTTCCAAATCTTGGGGAAAAAAAACATTGCATTTGAATAGGATGCACAAACATGATGTAATTGAAGCCTGAGACAACTCCTTTAAGTCAACTTATTAAGTTTTGGTAGGTATTACTTCTGGGCATTTTCAAATGTCTGCTTGCTAATGTATTTAGAGAGTTTGGTTCTTGAAGAGCAAACCCTAACTATAAAGAGACCTATATCTTTCCAATTAACATTTCCAAGTTATAGTCATTGTGCCAGAAAGAATACATTTCTAAACCTTGGCATTATGCTGGCTCTTTCATCTCTTAAAATATTTAAACAACTCAGGCCTCCAATATTGACCTCACTTATGAGGAGCTCTGATTAAAATCCATTGTATTTGTAATGTCTTTTCATTTTAGGCAAAAAGAATATAAGCCATAGCACTTGGAACGTTTACATTGAGAAAATAAGTGCATCTAGAACGTCTTATGAAGAGTCAAACTTTTCTAATCATGTAAATATAATTTATACAATTTCAATACCTAAAAAAAAGCGAAACACAATAATTATAATGGGAATTGCCCAATTTAGGGGTAAAATTATAGGTGGTATAAATGTTTCAGTCCCATCCAGCCTACATATACTGTATGTTTACATCTGGTCTTACACGGTAATTGCACATGCTATATATTTCGTAGCAGCTGTATTAGGTATGGTAGCTTTTGTCTGTTCAAGTCTGCATGCAGTGGCAGGTGATTTTTCTGAAGACTCTGAAAGTAAATTATTTAGGAAGTTCAGTAAATAATAGGTACATTTTTTGGCTTGAGCGAACAATCATAAGGATCATATTCAAAATGGATGAGACTGTTTCTGTACAACAATGATAAACACTGATAGGCAAAATCTTAGAATAGAAACCCTGATGTTGGTACTTTGTCATACTTTTACAACAAAAAAAATTACATAATAAAGACATTATTTACTTAAAATCAAAGAAATGGCCATACCCACAGCACAATTGCAAGACAAAAACAATTTCCAGTAGGGGGCAATAAAAGAACCTGTGCTACATTGAAGAAGCTTCATAGGTGATAGGTGAATACTGATAGATAATCCCTCACAACCTAATAGCCCTTGGGGGACAATTGTTTAGCATATTGGATAAGAGCCAGTTCACACCAGAATGTAGAAAAGTCACAATACCATACAGGGGAGATTGCTCAAATGCAAAAATACTGTTAAACTACCACTCACACACCTTCTATCCATGAGGGGGGAATTGCCTAGTTCATAATTGTATCTAAGATAAGAACTATTTCACACCAGTATGCATATGAGCCACAGCACCACACAGGATAGATTGCTCAAGTGCAAAAATATTGATAAGCAACCACTTGTACGGCTACTATCCATGTTGGGGATGATTTCCAGTATTACAATCGCACATAGATAAAGCTTAAATAGGGTGCCAGCTACATGGTGATGTGGTGGACCATGCTCGCTTACAATCATTTGATGACGCCCATCCTATTCGATTGAGTGGGTAGCCCACCATATTCCAAGTGACCAACACAAAATGCTGACACTGTTCATTAATAATTTCTACCTGTATAACTTCTCCCATGTAGTACTAGGGCTTTTATTGTCTCCTACTGAGAATGTTTTTTGTCCTGCAATTGTACAGTGAGTTTCTGTGATTTTACTTTGTTAGCTTGCAGTAGTTTAATACTGGAGTGAACTAAAGAAATAAAAATTAAAGTGGATCTTGGCACTCAAGCACTTGAATGCGAGGAGCTACAGCATTAGTAACCGGAACAAAAAAAAAACTCGAGTCACTATGCCTTTGTAAACAGGTTGATTGGGCTGATAAGAGAACGCTTGAAGGTTGCAGACAGAATTTTAGAAGATACAAATTTGACAGATTTTGCAATATAAATCATCTATGCATTTGCTTTTCCTTTTTTATGATAATAAATGCAAGCAATTGCCAAAGCTAGATTGAATATACTTTGAGTCGCTTTGTATTTATTTAGTGTTATATTTTCTGTCCAAAATTCAGTCATAAAGGAACTTAACCTTAGATTTATTACACTTTCCAGTAAGTTGCCACCCAGTTCTCAATAAGGCTCAGCTAGGCAGGCAGTTTTAAGGCTGATCTCACATGCAGTGGTTGCATTGCACCATGCTTAATGTGTGGCCATTATTAACTAAGTGAAGCTAATTTCAAGATTACATAGACCACATTATGGCTGTACCTTAGTGCAATATACATGTGTATACCCAGCCTAAAACAAAGTGTAATTATTGCTGATTACTGCACTATTGATGTAGCAAAGTTTAACCTGACCATGGTATCATGGCTTTTTATGTTGTTTCATCTAAATCAAATCAAAACTAGAGATGGGCGAATTGATTCTAACGAGTGGAATTCGTTTTAGAAATTTCAGGAAAACTTCGGTTCTGACGAATCGAACTTATGGGGTACTTCTCGTGAACAAAGTGTGCTTTTTGTATTTGATAACATGGCTGCTGAGCCACGTTGGGTTACATGGGGCAAAGGCACTCTGGGAGGAAGAAGGGCATAGCCTACATGACATGTGCAGAGATAAAGCCAATCAGAGACCGGCGGTATTCTGTGACTTCAACCGCCTATATTAGTCCGGCGCGACCCTTTCGAGAGCTTCCATACCGCTCTCACAGTAACTGATTAGGGAAGGTGCTGCCGTGGCTTGCTTGTAATATCTCTTACTGAAGAACTGATTTTTATACAGCGTTTTGGGGGGTTTGTCTCAATCTGTCTCAAAGATCTTGCTTCTCTTAATGTTCTAATTCTGATTTTGTGGGGTTTGGATCTGAAGTCCAGTGTGCGTCCATTGCAGCTGCATATACATTTTTAATGCTATATCTCACCAGCACAGTTGAATTCCAAGGAGTTATCTAAGACTGTTCTGTTGTATTCATCTTAAAGAAACAGCGTTTTACAATCCCAAATACCACTTCACATTTTGTTGCATCAATTCTTTTGCGCAATTCTACATCCAGGGTTAATTAAGCGTTGTTCTGCTGTTTGTGGTCACTAAAAGAAACGTTCTATTTCCAACGCCAAAAAATAATTTTTCCTGTACTAAATTCATAACCGAATGGTTTAATTAAAATTTTTTCTCTTGTTGTGTACCTTAAAATACACGCCATTGTAACAACGCTACAAAGCTGTAGTTTTTAGTTGCGCAATATTTTTTGCGCAATTTACTTCCAGGTTAATTAACGTTGTTCTGCTGTTTTGCTGTCACTAAAAGAAACCTTCTTTTTCACCGCCAAAAAGACATTATTTTCCTGTAGCATCATACATAACCAGAAGTTTAATTACAAGTTTTTCTCAATTGTTGTGTACCGTAAAAAATACACGGCCATTGTAACACGCTACAAAGCTGGTAATTTTTTGGTTACTCATTTCTTTGGCGCAATTAGATCAAGGGGTTAATTAAGCATTGTTCTGCTGTTGTGGTCACCAAAAGAAACCTTCTTTTTTCACAGCCAAAGAAGACAGTTTTGCCTGTAGCATATTCATAATCCATAGGTTAATTAAAAGCCTGATTGTGCTTTTACTTTCAGTAAAATACACAGAGTTTTTTAAATGCACATACAAGTACTTTTTTCCATGGCCATTTGTGGAGCGCAATTTATAACCAAGGGTTACCCAAGCTTGTTACTGGGTTCATTTGGAGTCAAATACAGGTGTGATTTTTATCATATACAGCTATCTTCATCACACAGTGTCTGTACATTTTAGAACAAACAGTATTCAGACAGAGAGGTGGTAGGCCTTCACCTGCGAGTGGCAGTGGCACAAACATTCTTTGGAGCAGGCCCATGCCGCAGCACAGCAAGGTGACGTCGCAGCCATGGTCACCGGTGAGGCCAGAACTGCCGGTGTCATCTAGCGGCCGTGTGTTGTTCAGGCAAACCCAATGGTTCTTGATTGGTTGACTAGGGTCATCCACTTCCTCCCAGATGACATCTGACTACCCAGCCAAGAGTCAGTGGGAACGTTAGACAACAACCATAGTTGGCAATGCCCTGGATCGGGTCAGCGGCCCACACCTGACCACACACCACCTCTGTCCCATCCGGATTCCCACAGCCAAGATCTAACTATGTGGTCTGGCTCGCGCCACTATAATAGCCGAGGATAGAAAGAACAATTTGATGATGGCAGTCAGCAGCACTTGGCAAGCGAAGAAATGGGGCCAATATCCCCTGCAGCTTCTTTCAGTTAGCTGGGCAAAGTGAGATGTGGAAGAGTGGCATGGGAGTCATGGTTGTGAGGGGTCAGCCTCTGCATACCAAGACCGTGATGAGGACAAGCAAGTGACGATGAAACACAAATAGATGAAGTTGTAGCCGACCTGCACTAGGGAGCCGGGTGAAGCAAGGGCTTCATCATCGTCAGGAGAAGATGGATCAGCTTAACCCCGTCAAGCAGCGGGGCAAACAGCAAGTGGGTTTGGGGGGCCAAGATTTACAGGGACAGCAGTTTTGAGGTTTAGGAGCCAACGGGCACTGGGTAGAAAACCCCCCTTCCCCCGGGCCAAGAAATTAAACGGCACAGGGGCTTTAGCGAGGCAGCGGCGGAGTATTTACTCCCGTGCCCGGAGCGTTGGCGGGAAAAACAGCAACCCCCCGGTGGTGGGGCAGTTAAATTTTTCTAAGACACCAGAGGACCGAATAAAGGGGAAATGTAGAACTTGGGCAAAAGTGAAGGGGTGGTCAGGGAGCAAACCCCTTTGGGACCCCTTCCCTGTTCCCCCCACATGCAGCGATACAATCCGGGCCTGGGGGGAAACGGGCCCCAGAAGTGGTTGGGCCATCCGCCTTTCCCCAGAAAAGCAGCAGCGGCCAGTGGCAAAGCCTTCCAAATTTGCCCTTTTAAGGCTCCACCACCCTGCAGAAGGGGGAAAATGCTTTTCTTTGCCCCCATCTCCCCTCCCCGAATTCTCCTGTTCCCCCGCTTTCCAAAGGCCCCAGCAGTTTCCCCTTCAGTGAGTCGATTGAAAAGAACAACCAAAAGAAGCCCTCCAATCAACCTAAGGTTGGGAAAGCTGACCGTACCCTGTCCAAGTTGTTGGTTTCTGCAGTTTCCCCCCCTTTTTCCAAAAGGGGACTCTGCACCATTCAGAGAACTAAATTTCTTTTTCCCCCAGCCAAGATGGAATTCCCCAAACCCTAATTTATTTTCCCAAAAAAGGGGTAACCCAAAAATTCATAAATATGTAAAAACAGAAGGGGGCCAGTCCCCTTTAGCTTTTCGGTTTTTTTCCAAATGCGGGAAAACGCAGACGCTGGGGCTGTAACTAAAAGGTCAGGGCTAGTAAATTTCCCTTTTTGGGGGGCCCCTTGGGGAAAAGTGCTTTTTCCCGCCCAGGCACACCAACAACTTTTTCAGGAGACGCCACTCTCCTTTCCCCCACATTTCAAACGTTTTTATATCCTTGGGGTTTTCCTCGCGAACGAAATTTACACAGGGAAGGGAAATGCTCTGCTTTATGCCTCAAAAATCGATGTGTTTGGGTTTTTCCGTGCCAACCCTTTAAACGGAACCATTGGGGATTTTGGGCAATGGGAGGAAAATGGGTCCGTTTCTGCACCGAAGGGGGGATGGGGGCCCTGCGCACGCAGGCACACGTGTTTTAATCTGGTTGTGAAAAGGTTCCTGAAGTCTTCCACCCAAACTTTAGCAATTTTTTGGAAAAAGGCCCGGGGAAAATGTGCATGCACTTAATCCCCCTTTCCCACAAAGCCCGGGGAAAACCCCCCCTCGGTTGCAACGGCAGAACGGGCCCCCCCCAAAACACTCGAAATTCGATGTTTCCACCCATTTGGGGAAATTTCCCGCCTGCCCCTGTTTGGGCCCACTGTATGAACAAGAAAGGCCAATAACGTTTTTTTTAAATCCAGGGGGACAGGGGTTAAAACCCCCCGTGTAACTTTTTTGTCAGCCCTGGCAGCTCCCTGCTGACACGTGCCGTTTTTTTGAGGCCATTTGGGGGAAAACGACGTTTTTTGTTTAGTCCCAGGACTAAAGGGGGATGAATAACGTCATTTCCCCTGCTTCATGTCCTGTAAAAAGATGCTTAAAAAAAACTGGGCTGAGCAGGGGACCCGGAACTTTGGGGAAATACATCTCGTGGGGCCCCCATGAGCCGGGGGGGACGAAAAATTAGGAAGGGGGGGCCTTGGAAACCCGAAGCATTGTCTGGTGAAATGATTTTTTTTCTACCCAGGGGACA
>JAODAL010054542.1:0-24567 GCA_025379985.1 Phyllomedusa bahiana
ATTTTCCAAAAATTCCAATATTTTTTTTCTTGGTATTGCAGTTTCAGTATTAAACAGAATGTATGATCAGAAAATGACCTATTCTTTAACAATTTTTAAAAGATTTTTTTAAACATATATCTATATTTAAAAACAAATCCTGAAATCCCGTAGTTTTCACTTTGGCCACTAGGTCTACTAATAATCTGACACTTCCTGTTCTGTAGAGAAACTTTTCAGTAGTCTCCTCATTATCAGCACAGGCAGGATTACACTGAAAGGAGACACCAATGTGTATAGATAACACAGGATCCACCAGTCACAATAGGTGAGGTCACAGCTCCCCTCTCCTCTTCCCTGCACAGTGACTTATTCCCAGGTCACAGAGCCTAGAAAACTCTCCTATAGAAGTCAGTGGGTCTGCTCCTGTTCACAGGCTCCTATGTCCATGAAGCTGCTGCTAAGCATCTCTCTAAACGCTATTAAAGCAGTGCAGGCAAGATGGCCGCCCCCATAATCATAAACAGATGACCAAATTAAAATATCTACAATCAGACTATTAAAATGGCTAAGAAGAAAAGAATATGTATCCTATTTTAATTAGTAAAAAAAAAAAATTGCCGATAAATTCCCTTTAAGGAGTGTATATCAGAATACTGGTTCAGATGCTTAGCAAATATAAATGTTTTTGATTGTTTAACATCCGTCTGCTTTTCTTATACAAATATCCAGGGTCAATGAGAAGATCTTTCATTTTTTTATGTAGATCTCATGACAATTTACAATCTTGATTTTCTCATACAAACATTTCTGGGCAGCATAATTCATCTAAAACAGGACAAAAATAACTACTAAATTGGAAAAAAAAACATTTGTCCTCACACTGGTGTGAAGTGTACAAAAATATATTTGAAAGCAATACAAACTCATCCAGTACAGATTGCTGACTCAATAAATGTGATCTAGTTTTCTTCAGTAAGAAGCAGGAATGCATCAATATTTCATAATTTCCTATTTTGCTTAAAGGGGTTTTCTCGCTACAAAGATCATATCTCTAATGATGGGGAAAGAAAAAAATAAGCACTTTTGAAATTGGTTTGTATTACCTAAATCATTCAGTCTAGCAGATATTAGCTAATCTGTGAGTGTATAGAGCTAAATCTGAAGCCTGGAATTGGGCCATGCCCCCTTTTCAGTGATTGGTAGCTTGATATTTAGTTCAGCCCTGATCGAGACATGCACCCCTGCGCTGATTGGCTGCCTGCACTCTTCCCTCTGAACTGTATGAAAATGAAACTGAAAGTGGCTGTGCTGTCTGTGTCTATGTTCTCACTGTCCTTCACTCTCTCTGAGCTGTGTAATTTAGGCTGCCCGAGCTCTCTATGTTCCTCTCACAGTGACAGCTCTATGTGAAAGATCTGGGCAATTACTCTTTAGCTGCCAGATATAACACAGCCTTATACACCCTGCTCCCCCTTTACCTCCTGCCTGATAACAGAGAGGGGAGCAGAGAGCATTTCTCACATTTGTTTCATCATTTCAGGCTGTATGTATAACTGTTTACACCAATACAGGTGTTCTGGCTACAGGCAGCTTATGGAGGGAGGTGACAGCTCTCCAGGGATAACAACTGACCACTGCAGGAGGTCTGAAGAGCAGTGACCCTTCCACTACACACACAGAATGATGATGTCACCAGTATTCAGTGAGGAAAGACACACCTTGGGAGGAGAGACCTGCCCCTGGATTTGAGCTGTAGGTGAGAGAGAAACAGCTCAAGATGCCTGTGAAAGCCTGTATTGAGAAATCCCTTTAAGGTTGTAATTCATTTTTGTAAAAATAAATCACGATCTGTTTATGAAGCCCGATTCTAAATAAAAAAGATGCGATCATATATAAAATGTGCTGACTTCTGGACATTAATCTACAAGTAATAAAACAATGCAGTCTTCAATCATAAATGGTTCAGCGCCTTCTGTAAGTCATGTCCAAGGGTCATAACATTTCTAATTTTAGTAAAAAAGCTAAACTAAGTGGCAGATATGAGCAATCTAGACAGCCTGAAGCCGCTGCACAAGCCACCGGTGACAGACCAGAGACGCAATGAAAAGCAATTCTAATTCTAGATTATGTAAACCTTTACATCCATTTGAATTCTTCCCTGCATCTAAATAAAAAAGGAGAAAGTTTATATATTGTTTTGGGATAACCTTTGACTCCTCTCTGTCTTTCAAACCACACATCCAAACTCTTACCTCTGCCTCCACCTGAAAAATATCTCCCGCATCCGCCCATTCCTCAACTTTGACACTACAAAAACACTAGTCCACGCCCTTGTCATCTCTTGTCTAGACTACTGCAACATCCTTCTCTGTGGCCTCCCATTCAGCACTCTTGCTTACCTTCAAAAATTTCCTAAACCCGGGCGCCCTTTTCTTTTCCCCCTTTCTCTCCCCCCGTATTTTCCTCTGACCCCTCCTTCCAATCCCTTCACGGGAAAAACCCCATGCCCATTGAACCCATTCAATTAAATAAAATAACTACAAAGCTTTTCCATAACCTCTCCCCTCTGTAAAATCTCTGCCCAAATTTTTCCAGATTTTTCCCCTCACCGCAATCCCCGTTCCTAAACCAGGCCCTTTCCCTTCCCTCTGCTCCCCTCTTTTTTAGCTCTTTCCCCAAAAAACCTTCTCCAAAAAATTTTTCCCCCGTCCCTTTTCCCCATACCTGGAACTCCTGCCCCAACACTTCAGACTTTCTTCATCTTCCCCAGGTTAAAAAAGCGCCTGAAAACCCATTCTTTGGGGTTGCTTAAAACTAGGTTTGAGCGTTTTTTAAATCGACAAAGTTGAAACCCGGCAGGGGTTTTTAAATGGTAATCTTTTTTTTTTCGATCAGTGAAAATTTTCAGTTGAAAATCGGCCCAAAAATTTTATTAATATCGCTCCATTTTTTGGGGCGCTTCCTGACTTTTTTTGGGGGCCCAAGCCTTTTCAGCTTACAAAATTTAGAGCGGGGTTGAGGTGTTGCGACTTTCATGACGGGGATGGTATGGTTCGTTTGGCGGGAAAAAAACACTTGACCTCTTTTTTTAACAAAAAACCACCCCTTTCCCCTTTTTCTGCCCCATCTCTCTCATTTTTTTCCAAAATTTTGGGACGTGCGCTCTGCTGTCCCAAATTTACTCACGAAATCATACTATTTTTCCCAAAAAAGAAACCTCTACTATTACTTTTTAGTTAGTTTAAAATTTTTGGAAGTTTTTTAGGTATTTTGATTATTTTAAAGCAGAAATTTTTTTGCTATAAAGCACGGGGGGGAGGGAGCGGGGGGGGGGGGGGGCCCTTTGGGCGAACACAGACAAGCTCTAAAAAGGAAAATGGAAAAAGGGTTCCCCAAAGGGACTTGTGTAGACATTGTAGGGGAAATATCTTCTTTATTAACATTTGGGCTATTGAAATTTTTCCCCTGGTTTTGGGGCAGTGTAAATTTATATTAGGAAAACACATCTTTTTCTGTTAACTGAAAGGTCTCTTTTTTGGTGCAAAACTCCAGTTTTATTATCAGTATACATTTCGGGATTTGTTTTCTTTTTCCCAATTTTAAACCCATTACACCTTTGTGTTTTTTCCCCCTTGAAATTAAAATTTTAAACCCAAACAATCTTTAGTCAGCACAGGTTGTTAGGTCCCAAAAAATACCTTGTAAAATCAGAACTAAAAAGATAAAGTTTTTGCACTTTTGCCCACCCCAGATTTGTTCATTGAGTTTGCTTGAAATTTATTTATACAAAATTTTATAGTCCCCAACAGGTGAATTGAAAGGGCCAAAAAAACTTGTATCATCCAATCTATAAAAAGAAAACGTTTTTTTTTGGACTTTGGCCATTGCAGTTTTTGTTCATTCATTTAGCGTGCACTTAAAATCTTATACCAGAAATTTTTATAGTCACCACGGGGAAATTTAAAAAGGGTTGAAAAAAAATTTCCCTTGTTTAAATCCAAAAATTATAAACAGATAAAATTTTTTTTGATTTTGGGCGCACTGCATCTTTGTTCATTCAGATAGGGGTTGCATTTTATATTTTTATACAGCAATTTTATAGTAAAAACGGGGTAAATTAAAAGGGTTTAACCAAAAAAAATTTTGTTTTAAACGAAAACAAAAAATTTAGGGTTTTTTTTCATTTTTGCCCAGCCCCCAGATTTTTTAAAAATTTGAATCCGAAATTTTTTGTTTTTGTTTAGGGGGTTTTGAAAAATACCCGGTGATTTCCCCGGTCGTTAATAATAGACTTTCCAAAAAAAATTCCATACCTTTCAAATTTTTTATATTTCTTAACATGGAGCAAAATTTCCCCGGGGGGAAAAGGAGCAAAGAGGGGGAAAGAACATGGAGGTAAAAGGGTCCCAAAAAGGTGCTCCTTCCAGGGGGGCTGGCGACAAAAACGCATGCCAGCGGATCATGGGTTTGCGGGCCGTGGGCCCTGTCATCGCGGGGTCAGGGCCCTGTGTTCAAAAGAAAACAAATCATCGTCCCCAAATTCTGTTTTTTCCCAGGGGTTAATACAACCTGCATCCAGGGGGTCTTACCCCCTCGTCCCCCAAATTTCCCCGGCCACAAATGCATCATCAGCATCATCGTCTCCGTCCAGGGAAGCAAAGGGCCACCCCAAAAAGTAAACTGGGTGTACCCCCACTTTTTATAACCCTTTTTCTGAAAACCTCTTTGATGACAAAATGCGGTTGGGGTAAAAAGCATTTTAAAAAGATAAGAGGAGGTTTTTGGCCCTTCCCCTGAGGGCCCAGTTATGATGCCATCAGGGAGGAAAAAAGGAAGGGGGGTAAAAACGGCAAAAACCCCGGGGCGGCCCTGAAAAGCCTTCCCGGGCCCCCTTGCTTGTAGCCCGCATTTTGGATGCAGAATGTCAGGACACCAAGCCCACCTGTTTTGATGATGATGTGTTGATACATTCGGATCCATCCGGTTTTTTTCCCCCAAAATTTTGCTTGCGAGCGTTTTATTCAGTGGATGAGGAGGAAACATGGGGTAGTGTAAATTTAAGGGGCCCCCCAAACAAAAAGGGGAGGGGGGGGGGCCCGCAGAAGTCCGCTGATATGTTTCCCCGCCAGCCACGGTCAGGGGAAAACCCCCGCCCCTCACTTATCGCCATAAAAAAGGGGGTTCCCAGGACCTCTCAAGCCTGGGCCTTCTTTGGAACCCCTCTGATTCCCCCCAGCGATGTCAAATCCCCGCCTTTCCCTTTAAACGCATAAGAAAGAGGAAAAGAACCTTAGGGGGTTTAAACCACCCCCAAAACAGGGTCTCTTTAAACATGCAGGGGGAATGCATGAGTTAAAAAGGGAGGAAACCCTTTGGGCCCCAAAAAACCCCCCAGACCGACGCCGGGCCCCCAAACCACTGTCAAAACCCCTCTGTCTCCCTCCTCCTCCCCCCCCACCTCCACGTTCCTCAGTTTCCCCATTCTTCAGAGTCATGACCCAGGGACCCGGGCCTCCGCTTCACCCCTCCCCCGTTCCCGAGTACCACCAGCACCCCCAAAGAGACCCATCCTCCCCCCTTCTCCTCCCGCCAGTTTTACGCCCGGCACCCCGGGTTCCGGGGCCAGTCTAGAAAAGCCACCCCTTCTGTTACATTTTGGGAGCAGAAAAAAAACACTTAAACCCCAAACCATCCCAAAGCCAAAAGCCTGAATGTCGGCTTTTTGCCAGGCTTTTGGCCTTGTAAATGTTCCCTTTTTCCGTCTGGGGGGAACACAAAAAGGGTTTTCCGCCCGTCAGGGCCCCTCCCTCCCCCCCAATACAAAAAGCCGGGGCAGGCATTTTTTTCCCAAAAAAAAGCCGCCCCCGGGCCCGGGCCCAGCCACTTTGCCCTTAAAATTTTCAAGCGGGGTTGTTGAAAAAACCCCGGGGGGGGGCCCAAAAAAGGGTACTGACCAACGAAAACGTGGACTAGTAAGCAGGGCCCAAGGGCCCGCTATTCCCCTGTGAAAAAGCTCATTTGGGGTGAGTTTGGGGTGGATGTTTTTTGGGGGGGGTGCGGTGGCTCTCAGGCCGGCGCACGCTTTTCAAACTGGGGGGGGATGGTGGGGGTTATTTTTCCCCCCAAGGGTTTCCCCCGGGGGGAAATCACTTCCCCAGAAAAAAAACCAACCCGTTTTGAAATTAACCCTGTTTTGGGGGAAGGACCCCCCCCCCCAACGGGTTTCGGGAGCTTTTGGAACGGCTCTCCGCAACGGACCGAGCACGGGCTGGGTGCCAAAAAACCTTGTGCCAGGAAAGGTGGTTGTGCGAAAAAACGGGCAAAAATCGCGGGCTCCCTTTAAAGGGATCGGGAAGGCGGGAAGCACATCCCTTCCCTGGCACGCCCATAAACCTTGTCGTCCAAAAATTTTTCAAAAAGAGCCCCCCGGGTTGGACTCCTGCTGAAGAAGGCCGGGGTTGAGTTCGCATTTTTCCGCCGTTCGCACCCCCTGTTCGCCCGCCGGGTATGTTGCACCGTCAGCTCGGCCCAAAAAAACCGGGTCTCTTTGTTGATGTGGCAACACGCGGAATTCCACCCCCACATGCTCCACCCCGATTGTGGGAGCAGCGAAAAGCCATTACGCAGAAAGAAAGTGACCAATGGCCTGAAAAGCGGGTGCGGACCTCGGGGGTTTGAGCCCCGAAAAGTGGAGGGGGTTTTGAAAGAGTTTGCCCCATCCTTGCCATTTTTTGAAGAGGGCCAAACCAAAAAAGGTCAGTGCGGACAATGCCCTTGTCAAATACATTGTGTGATTTTAGTTGGGGGAACGATCTTTTGGAAAACTCTGAAACTTTAGCCCCTGCCCGACGGAGGAGGGGGGCCCGACACAGATGCGGACACGGACCCTTTTCTCCCCGTTGAACCCCCAAAGGGCCCGACTTTTTTTCAAAAATTTTTTGGGATTCTTTAAAGGCAGTGGTTCTGGGTCCAGGGCTAGTGCAAGGGGCACCTCAGCTCTCGGGGGCATCACGGGGGCAAGTCAGGGCGTGTTGAAGCTGTGCCGGAGGAAGGGGGGGAGGAAAGGGGAAAAGGTATTCCTTTGGGCACCCATGTTAAGAAGTCCCTGCCTTTGGGAAAAAAGGGTTTGGGGCGATTTTGAGGCGGGGGAGGAAATGAGGAAAAAATGACTTTGCTATGGGCCCCCCGAAAAAAGAGGCTTGGGAAAAACCCAAGGTCCCCTCTCCCCCATGAGTGTTGGATGCTCCCCTTTTCCCCCAACATATCCCGCATTAAAAGGCCCTCAAAAAGAACACAGTTTTCTGGGTGGCCACCCTCCCGGAACCCCCGGGACAAAACTAAGCTAACACTTTCCCCTTTCCCCCCACCCAAATAGAAGGGAAAATGCAGGAAATGGGGACCTTGCTGATTGATCAAATGGAAAACATCTGTTTTGGGTTTCTTCACGTTTTTTCCCAAAAATTCCCCGGGAACAACCGCCAGCCGGGCGTGGGGCAGCAGTTTGAGTGCCAAGCAGCCGTAGCGGGAGCAGCAGCAGCAGATGAGGGGGGGGCAAAGCCTAATGGGGGGGGGGGGGGGGAATTTTTTGGGGGAAAACTTTTTTTACCCCTCACCCCGCATGCAAGCAGGGCACACATTTCCCAAAACCCAAAATCAGCTTAAGTCATGGGGCACACTTTTCTGGTCTCAAAACCCAGTTTTTGTATGTGTTTTCCGGGGCCCAATGACTTCTGGGTTTTCCAAAATGGACCCAAAAGGCCCCAGCTGGCTCGCCACGCCCTTTGGGGGTTCCTGCCCCCAGCCAGCGTCTATCTGAGCGGAAACCTTTAGCCAGCCCGGGGGATTTTACAGGGCAAAGATCCGGCTTTCCACAGATAATGGGATTTTTTGACTTTCATCAAGATGAATAAAGGGAAAGGATCTCTAAAGATGTGTGGCCCCAAATGCCCGAGGGCACCGAAATTAAATTGTGGTCTATTCACATTCCTTTTCCAAAAAAAATGGGCCTCTTGAAAAACCCTTTTTTTTAAAATGATAAATTTTTTTTTTCAATTTTTATTTCAATTCCCAACAGTTTTTTTGTGGTTTTTTCTGTTTAGGAGACTGTAAAAGACACCAAAGGGTTTTGTGACAAAAACCCTATTTTCCCTTTTCTCACTTCAAAACTTTAGAATTTTTTGTCTTGCCCGGTTTTTGGGGTCGGGTTTTGCCCCACAAATTTTTTAAAAGTGGCCCGAGGAAATCATTTTATAATTTTTTTTTGGTATGGGGGCTGTGAAAACAGCAAAAAATCATGGTCCTTTTTGGGAAAAGAAATGGGGGTTTTAAGTGCTTTCTCCCTCACAAAATTTTTTAAAAGTGGTGGAAAAAAGTCATATTTTTTTAAATTTTTTTTTTGGGAAGTGCTGTGAGTAAAAGCAATAATTATGGTTTCCCTTTAAAAAAATGTTTGGGTTTAAGTGGCTTTTTTCCCCCAAATTTTTAAAGTGGGCTGAGAAGTCATTTTTAAAAATTTTTTTTTTTCATGCTGCTTTGAAAAAGCCGCAAAACTAAGGTATTTATTTTTTTTAAAAAAAGTTTGTTTCTAACAGACATTTGTTCTTCAAATTGTCAAAGTTGTCAAAAGGGGGGGATGGTGCTGTCAGAAACAGGGAAAAGGTTGGACACTGTTTTAAAGGACAAAATATTGCAAAATGACTTGTTTTTCAAGGGTCTTTTCCAAAAGCTTTTAATCCCTGTATTGAGACAACCCATTTAATACAATTAAAAAAGAGAAAAAAAGACATGGTGGGATTCCCCTCCTTTTTAAAAAAGTGTTTTCTAGAATTAAAGTACTAAAAAAAATGCATGTACAAAATACTGGTTTAAAAAAAAATTTCCCCTGAAAATTTTACAAAAGGGGGGTACAGGAAAACTTGACCCGAAAGTAGGTTATTCAGAGGACTTTGGGGTATGGAGCCCCGGACAGGAACAAGAACAGAGACCATTTCCTCCAAACACGTTGAGTAAAATGTAAAAAAGGGAAAGCCCCAAAAAAAAGGGCACCCGGGGTTTTTAAAAGGAGCGTTAACCACCAGTAAAATTTTCCCAAATGAAGCTCAAAATTTTTCCGGCCCCCTTTTCGGAGGGAAAAGCGGGTACCCAGTCTTGACTGTGTACGAGGAAGGTGGGGGTTTCCAAATTCCCCTTCCGCACTCTTTCTTAGCACGACAAATTTTTTGGTTTTTCTCGTCATCAGGGGAATTTTTTAACCCCGTGTTTTAAAAGATACGGACGCCCGCCTGGGCTTTTTTCAACCCCCCCCCACAGAAATCCGGGGCCCCGGGCCCTGCTGTGGCCCCGGACAGGTATAGTCAATGTTTCCGTGAAACTAAAAAGGGGTTAAAGACTCCTTTTTTCCGGCCAATTTTTTTTTTTTTTTAAATCTGAGGTCATGCAGGTTTGGGGCCATTCTTTTCCCAAAGGGCAGATATAGACTATGTCCAGTGAAAAATTAAAATTGGGGGGTTTAAAAGGGCTCCTTTTTTTCCGGGACTTTTTAATTGGGGGGCATGGAAAAGTTTTGGGCCCTCATTCTTGGCCCAAAAGGGCAGAAATTAAAAAGGTTTTTAAAAAAGTTCCCAAAGGTGAAACTTAAAAAAATGGTGGTTAAAAGGGCCCCCCCCTTTTTCCAAAGGCCCCAAAAATTTTTAAATCTTTCATGAAATAGTGCTTTAGACAGGAACTGACACCGCCCAAAAATGTACACATGCTTCTAAAAACCCCCAACAGAAAAAAATATCTTTTGCAAAACAGAAGGGGCCCGACACCCCCCAAACGTAACATAGCTCTATACCCAAGAGAATATTTCTCACACAGGAACCTGAACCCAAAAACCCCCCAAAACTTTTACACAAATGCCCTTCCAAAACCATACCCGAGAATGTGCTCAGCACAGGAGCCTGGAAAAACCCCTTGCCCCAAAAACTGGGTACCCCCCCAAAATTAAAAAACCCCTATTAAAAATGCAGAAAGGGAAATAGGGTCTCAAAAAACCCCAGGAGCCTGACCCCAAAAACCGGGGCCAAAATTTTTTAGCAAAATAAGGGCCCTTTCCTTTTACTACCCGAGAATAGTGCTCCCGCACAAGGGAACCCCCTGGAACCAACAACCAGCCAACCGTACACATAGCTCAAAACTACAGAAATATGCTCAGCCCCAAACCGGACACCCCAAACTGTACACATAGCTCTATACTCGGGGGAAGGGGGTTAGTGCCAAAATTTTTACAAAGGGGAAAAACCCCGACAAACCCCCAAACTTACACATAGCTCTATAAATACAGAGAAACTGGGCCCCAGCCACAGGAAACCTTGACAAAACCGCCAAACCGTACACATAGCTCGATTTCTACAGGGGAATTTGGCTCACAGGTTTGGGGCTCATGCTGCGTTCCAGGATAGGGATATTCAATGTCTATTTCAAGTAAAATGATGGTTCAAATCATACTGCCTTCTGGCACTTTTTAATTTGTGGGTGATGCAGGTTTAAGGGTCAGGCTGTGGTACAAGACAGGGATAGTGAATGGTGTGTGACTTTTTTTCTGTGACTTTTATAACCTAAGTGTGTTGCCTAAGATGTAGCATGTATCCATTTGACTGTTGTGGATGTTAATTCCAGCTTCTCCAGCCCTGTTTGGGTGTAATAATGAAGGTGTTGTTGCTCTCCCATAGAGTTTAATGGTCATCGCTCATAATCGACTGCTCACTATCGAAAAACCGACTATCGACTATCGATCGATCTCGATAGCCAACGCAATCGCTCAACACTACTTATAACCTACAATAACCCCACCACCAGTACACCGCCCCACAAACATGTCTGCCTCACACCTTCTGTCTCTCCCCTCCTTCCTTGTAGATTGTAAGCAATCGCGGGCAGGGTCCTCTCTCCCTCTGTATCAGTTGCTAGTCATTTATCGTCAACATTGTACTTGTTCGACATTTGTTATGTATGTAACTCCTCTTGAATGTGCAGCGCCCTGGAATCAATGCCGCTCTAAAATAAATAATAATAATAAAATAAAAAATATAATACAGCTTTA
The DNA here is from genome assembly GCA_025379985.1 of Phyllomedusa bahiana. Taxonomy (NCBI): domain Eukaryota; kingdom Metazoa; phylum Chordata; class Amphibia; order Anura; family Hylidae; genus Phyllomedusa; species Phyllomedusa bahiana. Next base: position 11,066 of record JAODAL010054542.1, read on the forward strand.
TGGCTGCAGCTCCCATGCAGGCCTATGTGTTACCAATGTGAGTGTTTATATAACAACAATATAAGAATGTATAAGTGTGACAGCTGGAGATCTCTTCTATGAATTTTGCTGTTTTTGGAGGATTTCTTACAGGCTGTTAATGTTTCATGTAGGTTATTTAAAGGGTTTATCCACTTCCCTGTTTTTAAGTAAAAGTATTCTGCTGTTGCTGTAAGAAAAAAAACAACAACTCATCTCTGTGTTGTCCTCCAGCAATGCCGCTGTCGCACTGTCATCTCCCGGCTCTCTTGTGCAGACTGCAGCTGCTGATTGGCTTCAGTGGTCACGTCATTGCCCAACGTCACTATTCAGAACTAACGGCTCCAAATGCTAACGCCAAGCTTGTCACGTGACCACTGCAGCTAATCAATGCACACAAATCAACTGCTGGAAGCCAGAAAAGGACAGAAGACCTGCAGAGGCATGGCTGGAACACAGGACAGTACTGAGATGAGTATGTGGTTTTTTCTTACTGCCGCAGCAGAATATTTTTAAGGGGTTGATTTGCAAACAATAAAAAGATGTTTATTCATCTCCCTGTTGTGTTTCCTGAGCTGTATAAAGCCCTCCTTCTCTGCATTTCCTGTTTGTAAGCTGTTTTACTTTTGTCCTGTAAAACTACAAGCCCCAGGATCCTTTTCTGTGTTCGGAGATCGGAGAGTAAGTCGCACTTGCACAGTGCTCTATATGTAGTTCCATAGGAGTTCCTAGTACAGCCGAAAACACTGCTCACCTGTACTCAGAACTCCAATTGATCAGAATGCAACTGATTCTCTGTTCTGAACAGAAACTTTTAGGGGCCAATTCCTAAGATAAATGGAGGTCCCAGAGCTGGGATCCACATCTATCATACTTTGATGGCATATCCTATTGACATGCCATCAATGTGTAAGATGGGAACACCTCTTTAAGGCTGGGTTCTCACGTTGTGTTACTGCGTGCATTTTGTTGAATGCAGGTGCTCTTGTAATTAACAGTGTAAGATATCAGAAGTTAATTACAAAACCATCTGCATTCAAGAAAAATGCAGTAACACAACGTGAGAATCCAGCCTAAGGGTATGTTCACATGACGTTTTGGATCTGTTTTTACCAGAAGAGAAACTGCATCCAAAAACTTTATAAAAAAAAACCCAGCAGCTGCAGATGCTTTTTGTATGTGTTTTGCATGTTTTTTTCGGGGATGCGTTTTTCAGATCGTTTTTCAATATAATATATATATTTTTTATATTAAAATATATATATATATATATATATATGTATATATATGTATGTATATACACACAGTATACACTAGATAAAATGCAGGCAAAGACCTTGAGACTATTCACAAATTATACCATCCACAGAGGTTGTAGTTTGAAAAGGTAGAATCTTTAGTGTAATATACTGAATCGGCCCCGAGATGTCTCATTTGATCTAGAAGAACTGTTTGAATTTTAGTAACCTAATGACCCAATAGAGGGAGCTAACAGAATTTTACATGTGTTTCAGATGAAGCCCAATAGATGGAGCTAATAGCATTTTAAATGTGTTTCAGAGGAAGCCCAATAGAGGGAGCTAACCTGGCTAACCTGGCCTGACCTTTATTTGTGACCTGTTATGCTTGTACACTGCCTGACTTTCCACTCGTGTCCCAACTGTGTTTCTGCCTAATTTTCCTTTACCATACCTCCATGCCAGTCGTCACTGTGAGTGACCTCGTGGGGGTGTACAGACCTGTGAGTTTCCTGCTGTAGAATCCAGGCTTCCTAGTGGAGGTTGAGGGTAAAGAACAGGGGTTTCTTAACAGCTTCCCGACATTGGGCATACTCATATGCCCTAGCAGGAAGTAAGTAGGATTCTTTGTAAAAATTCAACATTTTCAGCTAAAATTGCAGATTGATAGAAAAAAAATATTTCTTCATTTTCACAGCCTAATGCTAAAAAAACACATGTGGGAAATACTCACTACACCCCTGTATATATTCCTTAAGGGCTGTAGTTTCCAATATGGGGTCTTTTTAGGGGAGTTTATTAAGTTTTAGCACCTTAGGGGGTTCGCAAACCTGAAATGGCGCCTAAATGAAGTTGTAATGAAAATGAGACCCCAGAGTCCAGTAGGTGCTCCTCCTATTCTGGGGGTGGTTGGTTGAGCCAAATGTTGCACTTTGGGCCACATAGGGGGTATTCTGAAAACAGAAGGAATCTGGGGAATCAATTTTTAAGTTGCATTTCCCTGGTCCCATCTACCGGGAATAATGGATAAAAATTTTAAATCTGCAAAAAAAATTTTTAAATTTCACCTCCACTTTGCTTTAATTCCTGTGAAACACCTAATGGGTTAATAAACTTCCTAAATGCTGTTTTGAATACTTTAAGGGGTATAGTTTCTTAGATGAAGTCATTTATGGGGGTATGTAACATACAGGCCAATCAAAGCCACGTCAGAACTGGACTGGTCCCTAAAACATGTATATTGCAAATTTTCTTGAAAATTTGAAAATTACTACTAAATTTCTAAGCACCCTAATGTCATAAAAAAGACATTTAACAAATGATGCCAACCTGCAGTAGACATATGGTAGATTCTAGTTATAAACTATTTTAAGTGGAATAACTATCTGTCTTACATGCAGAAACACATTTGAAAATGGTAAATATTTCAAATTTTTCACAATACTTTGATATTTTTCACAAATAAACAAGGTCTTTTTGGAACAAAATTCTTTACTATCTTAAAGCACAATGTGTCATGAGAAAACAGTCTCTGAATCACATGGATAGGTTAAAGTGTCAAAAAGTTATTCTCACCTAAAGTGACACATGACAGATTTCAAATATGGGGCTCAGAGAGGCCAAAACTGGCTCCGGTGGTAAGGGGTTAAACTTCGCTCCTTGGCAAGACCTTAGATCAAACACATGACTAAAACAGAGGATCCACACCTTCCCACAACAGTACTGCAGTCAGTATATATAAACGAGCCAAATAAAGGCCACATCATCACTACATATCACTACTATACAGTGACTACCTAATGCCACCATAAGATTAGGTTCACACAGCAGCATTCTGGTCAGTATTTTATATCATCAGTATCTAATGTCAAAACCAAGAGTGGATTCATATGGGAGTCTTGCTGATATCCTTTTAGGAATTGCTTCAATGGGGGTGTCTGGCCTAGGGTGCGCTCTCAATAGTTGGGGCCGCTCCTGTTGGGGCGACTACTCCGCCGAAGGGGGCGATTTTCACCCTTGGGGTCAGTACTACTTTATTGGATATCTAGATTTAGAGGAACTAGCATCTCCCTCTCTAGGAGAACAAATTTTGGTGTTTTTGCTGTGGGTCCTCCATTTTGGAAGGGCACTCTTTAAATGTATATCAAGTAAAAGTTATTTTTTAATTGGTTTTTTTTTCTTCACTGTGAATTTTGGATTCAAAATACACAAGAGGTGAAAGCCTTTATACCTTCTCTCTGCATAGGTTCCTCTCCTAGTTTTGGCCAAAATCCTGCAGTGTGAACCCAGCCTTATGTTGCTTACCAAACCAGTATATCCAGACCATATGCCATTAACAAAAATATACAAGGACCAAATAATGCCCCAAATAGTGACTAATACCAATAAAAGTGCTGAGCCTGGTTGGGACTACTATCTGTGCAGCCCTTATAGCTCTTTCAACACCCTCTACAATTATGCAGAATACTGTAAAGTTATATTTAATACAAGTAATGTAAATGATTTTAAATAATGTGTGTTGTATCCAATTATGAATTGAGCCATGCTTAGCTATTTTTCCTATGTCTAACAGAGGAGACAGGTCTTGTGCAATCTGTACTGACAGAATTTCAGAACAATAAATGATTTGGATGTTGTTCTTGTGCAGTAATATTTTCCTTTTAAGTTCATTCCGACACCTGATGGCAATCTCTCTGAATGGCTTGTTTCCCATAAACCTGTCAACTTTCATGTCTTCTCATTTAAAACATAAAAACGGAAAACTGCTGTTTGTTGTTTGTGAACTGATCCTTTAGTAACATGGAATCTGTATATATTTTATATACCATGTTACCTACCTGCTGATCTTCATTTTGTTTCTGTGGACAGAGGGTTGATTTAATCAGATCAGCAAATCTTGACTTAGGCTATGTTCACACGGCGTACATTTTGGCGCGCATTTTGCCGTGTATTTGTGCTCTAATACAAGCGAGATGCGTGTCGCAGTTATGGTAATCCATAGCTCTCATAGAGAACTATGGATTACGCCTCATCCCCCCGCACAAACAATACGATCGCAGAGATAAGTGACATGTCAATTACTCGCGGCGATTACGCGAGTAATGCATGTCTATAGCCCCCCACGCCGCGTGTTGCGCCGTGTACTGTACCCGCTACAATTACGCCATGTGAACATACCCTTAGGCTTGGCTCACGCATCATGGTCTGATTGCTGACAGTCAAACCGCAAGCAAAAAGTGAGATCTGACTGTGATGTGAGAGCCCAGCCTAAAGGGATTTTGCCACAATGTAATATTGACGTGGGAACCTCCAAAATTGGTATTTAATCACTTTTCTAAATATATCTGATTACAAAAAAGTGAAGCCTGTGAGAGCTACAGCATTGCTCAGTCCCCCTTAGTTTCCTGACAGTTTACATTAGACACGACCAGAGGAGCTGACAGGAGCTGATCTGGCCGCACTTGCGTGTTTGCTCTTCTTATCTGATGACCGGGAACATGAAGGAGCTTTCAAGGGGCTGGGGAGAAAGTGCAGTGTATGAATCTGTCTGCTGTATAGAGAATCCACTGTTGTAATGTTATTATTTGAGTAAACTTTTGAGACGCTCCCTTCTTCATCACTCTCGGCTCACCGCCTTCCCTCTTACCCCTGCAACGTTCATGACTCAGCATGATTTGTTTATATTCTCCCCTGAGCTGATAAGGAGGTAAGGAACTCACTTCATGGCAAAACCCCTTTAAGGTTATAGCACTCAATGCCAGTCAGGAGCTGCAAAACTAAGTATAATTCTATGCTGCAGATCATGGAGATTCAACCATGATTCAGTCTGTGAAATTCTTAACCATAAACTATAACAGGGTACAATGAGCTTAATAACAGAATTTTGGCCCAGACCTGGCATGCACAACCTCATATTGCTCTGAAGTCCACACAGTCAGATTACACTGCTTAAATGGGCACCCATCAGAAAATAGTATTTTGTGTTGAAATCAATATTCCTTGAAAAAAAATGAACAGTATTTTTTTTTTATTTCGGCAGTCCTAAGCAATTAAATATTACATATACAGTTATAACTTTTCCTTTCCTAGATGTGACAGTAAAGAGATAAAACTCCTGAATGGCCGGCAGACTAATCTCACTTTACTGCAGGTGCTGCTTATCTCTTAGTAGTCTCATTACAATTAGTAGTTAATGACATCATGATCACTCTCTTGTTCTCTGGACAGGGATAAATAAGAATAGACTAGACCACAGGGCAATGACAAGAGAAGTACACAAAGGTTAATGGATTCATCTTTTTTTGCCACTAGGGGGTTTTCAGCTTTCATCACACTTATCAGGTCCTACTGATAATACTCAGACCTCTCAGGCCATAGTCAGCCTGGAAGAGAACTGTCAAGCAATCCTCAGTGCTGTGCTATCAGAGCTCACAGAGGGGAAGTCATGTACATACGGGAACTTAAAAAAAATTATATAAAGAAAACAACAACCCAATTGAATTAAAAAAAAATCCATATAGTTGTCACATATTGCTTGTCAATATGTCATGGTCATATCCCTTTAAAAGGGGCACCAATACATTTTTCTTGGTTTTCTGGGCTAATTTATATCAAAACCATTATTGAGTTATGATGACAAAGAGTAGAGCAAACAGATGAGATGCAATGTATCAAGTCAAAGAAACCAGCACAGGTACATTAAACTGATTTGTATTCCAAATCCTTTAAAGGTTCTTCACAGCATATCCAAACAAATGGCCAGCCAGACAAGCAGTTACCAAATGGTGGGGCGTCCACCTTGGCTTACATGTTTCTGACCCTGATGGGGTATTTCACTCACATTGCCATCCTGTGCATCTTAGGGCAGGCTTTATATGTCAATGCCGAGGCTGGTAAAGGCTGTCAGGTTGCGTATGTATAGTCTAGACCAGAGATCTTAGACATGCAGCTCTCTACAGCTCTGCAAATAAGTAAGAGACCACTGCACAGTTTTCTAAAAATCAGCATCTCTACATGTCTGGCGGCCATTCCATTCCAGTGTCAGTTGAATTCCAACCAAAGTCCACCTCATTCTACTTAATGTGCTTCTGATTAGGTGATCACCTGAACCAAATCTTATTTCATGAAGGAAAGTATAAAAAACACTGCTGTGGTCTTCACAATCCTCTTGCAATAGGACAAGCTGGATGGCAAAACAAGTGCTAGGAATGGGCCAAAAGGAATTTGAATGAAAAATAACTTTTACCATGCCAGAGGAGTTGAAAAGAAAACTCTTCCTGACTTAAAACATTAGTCTTATTCTTTCTAAATAAATATGAACGTGTCTGACAGCTCTGCTTCTTTTTTTTATTATTTTGAAGATTTCTCCCTTTTTAAATTTCAAATTTAAAAACAAAAAGGGCGGGACATGGGATGATTGGGCTTTTCGCCCCTTTTTTTTGGCATATAAAAGCTCCCCATTGTGCCGGGGTCCCCCCCCTGTCCCCCCAACCCTAACCCCCCCCCCCCTAAGGGGTTAAAAGGCCCCCTTAGGGGGAAAAGGAATTTCCCCCCCCAACCCCTTTCCCCTAAAATTTCAACCCCCAACCCCAAACCGGGGGCCTCCCCCCCCCGGAGGGGGATTCTGGCGGGGTAGGGAAACCCCCAAACCCGATTACAAAAAAAATCCAACCCATGAAAAATTTGGGGCCCCCGGCCAAAATGAGGCCCCCAATTACCCCGCTGCCGAATGGCCCCCAAAATTCTTTTTCAAATGGGTCTGTATGCCGGAAGGGAGAAAAAATTTTGCCCCCAGCAGTTTTCCCCTTGAAAAAAAAAAAAAAAAAAGAAAAAAACAAAAAAAAATTCCCCCCCCCCCCCCGGCCCCGGTATTCCCCCCAGGCGGGGGTTTTCCCCCCCCCCCCCCGTAAAAAAAACCCGGGGGGGGGGTGGAAAAAAAAGGAGCTTCCCAAGCCCATTTTTTATACTGGGCCCCCCAAAATTTTTTTGAATTTCCCTGAAGAGAAAAATCAAGGGGAAAAAGAAATTTTGCAGGGGCTTTAATTTTTTTTCCCCGGCTGTATGTGTTTTGAAAATTTTCTCAGGGAAAGTATCATGTCTTTCCTGGGGGGCTCATTTTTTTTGTAGGGCACTTGGCCCTTTCCCAAGAAAAGTGACCATGGTTTACCCCTATGATTCTTTTTGTTAGTTTTTTCCCCTTTTCCCCTTTTATAGCAAATTTTTTTGCCCATAAAAAACCCCTTTCCCTAGGGGCACAGAAAATGAATTAAAATGAAATCCAAATAAGTTTTTGCGGACCTTGGCCACCAAATAACCTCCATGCATAAGGTTTTCTAGACTATTTTTAAATTTTTTTCCCTTTACAATATGGGAAATCTTTTTAAAAAAAATTTATTGTTTCTTTTGGGTTTCCACCCAAAAAAAGATAAAAAAGTAAGCGCACTAAAGGAGGGATATTAGTTTTTGAGGAACTGAAAAACATTTAAAAACTCAGCCCCCCCAAAGTCCATTTGGATTTTTTTCCCCTTTTTCTAGAGAGGGGGAAAGGGGTTTTATCCTTCTTTCTTCAATGTAAGTCAGCACTTCCCAGCATACAGCAAAAGGATTGCTACCTTTTTTAAACTAGATGCCCAAATGCTATAAAGGCTTTACTGGCGCAATAAAATAAGTACTCAGGGGGCAAACCATTTTGGTATAGATTGAGAATTTAGATTTTAACTATCTAGGGGTAGAATTTTATATTGGGGGGAAAGGGACATTATTAGACTATTATTTTAAACTTGGTAGTGTATAGCTCATGAAGGAAGTCACGTGCGTTGAGCTGGTGGGTGCCATAGGCTGTCTGCACACATATCCCAAACTGCACTGTTTGTGTACTGTTCGTGCGCTGCTGTGGTGAAAATGTAAATGGCACAATTGTAAATAAGCATTGTGGAAACTATGCAGTACCACATGCCATTGATTTGAGAACTAAATGTCCGCTATGAAGGTGTGTGAGATGGACCTGCACACCAAAGAGAAGCAGCTCAAAGCATCAGATCGTCACTGCACCACCGCTAACCAAGTTGCATTGGCAGAAAAGGCTTCCATTTTCAAAGCAGTATCAGAACTGGACCTCCACTGATTGGCAAAGGGTTGTCCTCTCTAATGAGTCATGAGTCATTAGCGTGTCAGTTAAGAAACATCAGAGAACAATCTCCTTGCAACTATTTATGGAAGAATAGAAGCTGGTGGTGGCAACATAATGGTCTGGGGGCATTCTCTGGGCCACTCATCCATATGAAAGGTGCTCTCAGTGTTTGGGGTTTTAATCCATCCTTTGAATCCGTTCACCCGTACATGCTTTGTCTTCCATGGGGAGGGTGGGATTTTCCAGCAAAACAATACAACATATCACATGGTTAGAAATGTCCAACATTGGTTAAAAGAGCAGGACCAAGACTTACAGGTACTACAATGGCCCCATAATTCTCCTGACTTGAACCTAACCGAGCATCTGTGGGAGCCCCTCAAGGGTAGTGTTAGCTCTTTGGATCCCCCCCAAGAACCCTCCAGCAGCTGTGGGATGCAGCCAGTATGGCTTCAGATACCTGTGACAACAAAAGTCACGCTGAGCCTGTCCAGCTGCTGGTTACTATAAATATATATATACCGTATTTTTCGGACTATAAGGCGCACATAAAAGCCTATGATTTTCTCAGAAATCGAAAGTGCGCCTTATAGTCCGATGCCCATTTATATAAAAATCGATCAATTCTTACACCTTGGTGTTTTGTTCAGAACGTATTTACAGCTAATTTAGTGACACTTATTTGTAACAGATTTGTAACTGATTTCCGATCGTAAATACTTCCGAAAACAGTGCAAAATGCAGTTGCAAATAAGTGTGGCACGAATTTCGCGATACGGCAACGGAAATAATGAAAATTTATTACTTTTGTTACAACTTTACAAGTTGAGAGTTAATGTGAAAGTGTTGAATGAAGCTTGGCTTGCTGTCTGAGCTTTGTTTAATTAATTTGCCGCGCCTTATAATCCGGTGCGCCCATATCATCTCTTCTCTGGAGTGAATGCGGGGGGGCAAGAAGGACTTAACAAGGCGCTCATTATAATCGCCTTATAATTCCGTGCGCCTTAATAGTCCGAAAAATAACTGATATGAAAAAATTTAGAGACCACATGCACGTTTTTCCTAAAATCCACATCATCTTACATGTCTGACAAGCCATTCCATTCCTGTGTCCATTGAATTCAAACCAAAGGTCCACCTCATTCTAGTTTATGTGCTTCTATGAGGTTTTTCACCCTGAACCAAATCTTATTTAATGAAGGAAAGTAATAAAATAAACACCTGCTGTGTCTGTCACAATCACTCTTGCAATAGGACCAAGCTGTATGGCAAAACAATTGTTAGGAAATAGCCAAAGAATCTGAATGAAAAAATCATGGTTATTCCCAGGGCTTTATTTATAGGTCATGCTGCCCTAGGCACTAAACCTGAATACGCCCCCATTAACAATTTGCATTACCACGCCCCCTTTTCACAATATGCCACATCCCTTTACAAAAGCCATGCCCACAATAACCATGTAAACAGCTCTAGATTAAAGCTTAATTGAAGGGTTTTGCTGTCACCCAGCTTCCTAGAGGATGGAATACCTATTCAGCAAGACCAGGAGGCTGGTAGAATATCGCCAAACTGTGCCTGAACATAAACCACCTACACTACAACCAATAACTCCATCATACAATGACCAAAGAAGTGTAGACACCAGGCTCAGCAGACAGTAATTTACCACCATACAGTGACCATATATTGTAGACAATCACTGACACCAGCTCTGGTAGACTGTATATTACCTCAATACAGTATAGATAGGCATAGATACTCAACGCCACATGTATGGAATAACACAGAATAGGCTTGATACTCAACGCCAGCGGTAGGTATAACACAGGAAAGGCATAGATACTCAATGCAAGCAGGTAAGATAACACAGGATAGCCTTAGATTAGCCCAACGCCATCAGTTAGGATAACACAGGAGTAGGCTTAGAAACCCAACGCCATCGGTAGGATAACACAGGATAGGCTAGATACCCAACTCCAGCATGTAGAAATAAACACAGGAAAACTTAAGATACTCGAATGCCGAGCAGGTAGGATACACAGGGGATCAGGCATAAGATACCCAATCGCCAGCAGGTATGGATTAAACCCAGATATGCTTAGATACCGAACGCCAGCAGTATGATACCAAAAGGATTAGATTACCAACACCGAGCAGTAGGATAACACAGGATAGGCTTAGAACCAACGCCACCCGTTAGGATAACACAGGTAAAGGACTTAATATCTCAATCGGGCAGCAGGTAGGTATAACACAGGATACTTTAGATAACTCATACGGCACCAGGTAGGATAACACAGGATAGGATTAAGATAACAGCAACCAGCAGGTATGAAAACAACAGGATAGGCCAAGATACCCAACAACGCACCGTACGATAACCATAATAGCTTAGATACCCAACGTCAGCAGGTGGGAGTAACATAGGATAGGCTTAGATACCCAACGTCAGCAGGTAGGATAACAAATATAGGCTTAGATAAGATACTCAACGCCAGCAGGTAGAATAACAAAAAGGATAGCTAGATACTCAACGCCAGCAGGTAGGAAAACACAGGATAGGCTAAGATTAGATACTCAGCGCCATCAGGAGTATAACACAGGATGGATACCAAAACACCACCACATCTCTCACCCCCTCATCCCCACCACGTTCTCCCCCCAACACTTGTCTCACACCCACCAGCAACTCATGTGTCTCCTCAGCGTACCCCCCCAGCAAATGTCTACTCAACACCCCCCCAGCACGTCTTGCAGCACCCCCCACATCTTTCAGCCCCCCCAAGCACATTCCTCTCAGCCCCCCAGCATCAAGTCTCTCAGCCCTCTTCCCAGCACATTCTCTCAGCCCCTCTCCCAGCACGTCTCTCAGCCCCACCTCCCAGCACGTCTCTCCGGGGCCCCTCCCCCACACCCAGCACAGGTCTCATAGTCCTCAGCCCCTTCCCCCAGCACAGTTCACACAGGTCCCTCAACCCCCCCCCCCCCCCCCCCCATACAGGTCCCTCAGACCCTCCCCCTCCCCCAGCACAGTCTCAAAGGACCCGCAGGCCCCCCCCCCTCCCCAGCGCTGGTCCCTTCAGCCCCCCCCCCCCCCCACACAGGTCCACATGTCCCTCAGCCCCCTCCCCTCACCAGCACAGGTCTCACATCCCTCAGAACCCACCTCCCCCCCAGCACAGGTCTCACAGACCCCTCAGCTCCCCTCTTCACTCCCCAGCACAGGTCTCACAGGAACCCCTCAGCCACCCTCACCCTCCCCAGCACAGGACTCGCAGGTCCCTCAGCCCCCACCCCCCCTCCCCAGCACAGGTCTCACAGGTCCCTCAGACCCCCCCTCCCCAGCACAGGACTCACAGGTGCCACAGACCCTCCCCAGCACAGGTCTCACAGGTCCCTCAGCCCCCCCCCCTCCCAGCCAGGTCTCACAGGTCCCCACCCCCCCCCCCCCACACAGGTCCACAGGTCCCTCACCCCCCCTCCCCCCACACATTTTCACAGGTCCCTCACCCCCCCCTCCCCACACCGGTCTCACTGGTCCCACACCCCCCCCCCCCCAGCCAGTCTCACAGGTCCCTAAACCCCCCCCCCCCCACACGGTCTCACGGGCCCTCACCCCCCCCCTCCCCCACACGGGCCACAGGTCCCCCTCACCCCCCCCCCTCCCCAGCACAGGTCTCACAGGTCCCCGCCCCCCCCCCCCCCCAGCACAGGTCCACGGTCCCCAGCCCCCCCCCCCCCCAGCACAGGACACAGGTCCCTAAACCCCCCTCCCCCATATGGCCCAGTGCCTCTCCCCCCCCCCACCCCCACTCACTTACCTGTGTCCTGAAGTGCAGGGACAAGTCTTCTTCTCTTCCTGCCGTCCTGTGCAGGGAGGAAGGGGGCGGAGCATCACTGCTGCTGCTGCTCTCAGCTCCTTCATCACTGCACATGCGGGGGAAGAGAGAGAGGGGGAGCTGCCTGCTCCCTCCTCCTCAGTCCCCGCTGCCACCCCAATGTACGGGCATACGCCGGCGCCGCTGCGAAACTCGCCCCCCCCCCCCCACCCACCGGGGCCGGCCGCTCGAGCTGCCGCCCCCAAAAAAGGTGCCCCCCTAGGCACCCGCCCACGGGGGCCTAGTGGGGAAAAACGGCCCTGGTTATTCCACCAAATTTTGATTTCTGAACTCTTCCTGCATAACATTAACTCTTTTTTGTTTCTAAAGAAATATGAACTTTTTTTTTGCATTATTTCAGTCTGACAGCCTGTGCTGCTTCTTTTTTTATTATTTTAAAATTTTCTCATTTACTGCAAAAAAATACAAAAATTTTTTTCTTTGAATTTAGAGACATTTTCATAGTTTATATAAGAAAAAAACAAAGTACATTTTTCCCAAAAATTTACCCTTGAAGAGAAAAACAATAAATGAAAATTTTTCAGTGGGCTCTTTAATTTATATATTAAAAACATATCTCACAAAAGTGAGTATACACCCCTCACATTTTTGGGAAAAATTTTTTTTTTATTACTAAATGGGAGAATTTTCCCCAAATTTGGTTCTTCACTTTGCCGGGTTTCCGCAAAAAAAACTTCGGTTTCCCAATTACTTCGGAGATCACTTAAAAACAGCTTTTTTCCCGCGCCCAGAGCCTGCAGGGGGTGTAGCGTTTTGCCAGCTTAAAAACAAGGGCTTTGGTTTGGTCTTCTACAATGTTGTGTTTTTAGTAAGACAAAAGCACATACTGCCGCCGCTCTTAGAATCGCTTCACTAAAAATTCCTGGGCAATTTAAAAGGGCAAAACTGACCAAAACTGAAGGGGAATGACCGAAAAGCATGCCCCGCGAAAGGGAAAAAAAAAAGCTGAAGGGTCAGGTGGCAACAATGACAGATGTGGAGGGACGGCGGCAGCCCCCACAGCAGATCCAAAAGGGGGCACAAGACATTCTGGAGGGGGCAAAAACAGGAGTAGGCCCCAATGGCACAATTTACAAAAGTGGGGAGGTTTCAGCCAGCCACAAGCAGCATGAGGTCAGAAAAGTGGCACAATGACAAGTGTGAGGGCACGGCAGCAGCAGCATGAGGTCAAAAGGGCCAAGACAAGTGTTAGTCCGGCAGCAGCCCCGCAGCAGCATG